>JAHDVE020002557.1:0-84922 GCA_022606495.2 Halesus radiatus
ATATAATAATTTTGCCCTACGATTGCCGTATGATGATTGTAATTTATTGTTCTATTATATTATATTGTTGAAATACACTCCTGCTGACAAGCTACTTGCAGTGGCTTAGCGGGTATAAGTTATAAAAATAAAAATAAAACCCTCCATATCTAGTTTTAAACAGCATTTGTACCAGACGTAATCTGGTACACCAGCGAACTGAAGAAGCCGACTGATCCCAATCTACGGAGCGAGGCTTGGAGGGGGAGGTAGCTCTCCTACCGTTCCTTTTGCAGGTAGGAACGGTACTGACGACAACGACTTTTGTTAATCTTGTCCGAGGCAGTTGCTTATTGGGTCCAGTCCGAGGCAGTAGTCCGATGGAGGTAAGCAGTGGTCAGAGTGAAACAAGGCGAGTGGTTCAGAAGTCAGAGCGGGCGGCGGGCAGAGAGAACTTGTCAGACTGGCAGTCGAATGCTAACTGCCGCAAACTGGCGTTTGCAGGCTATTTATACGGTCCACCAAGCGCGGACCTCCGGTGCCGTATAAATAACTAACAAGTCGGTCTCCCTCTCACCAACCGTACCGCTCCAACGCTTTTATTCAGTCATTTCAGTTTGAGCGGTCTGGAGCGAACAAGCTCGCCAGACCGCCCGTTACATATATTAACAGACAACGATAATTTAATAATAAGTGTGCAGCTTCAAATATTCCGGGAGGCGTGACGTCCGATACAGCATTTGTGCTATAAATTCCTACCAATCCTATTTTCATTATTACAGAATAGAAAACAACTACTTTTTCGTCCAAAAACAAAGCATATAGATTATTGTTCGTTTATTAACTTTTATTAAAACCCCTTGCGGTAGAATTTGACGTCTGTCCGTTCAAAGTACCGGCGTAGTCCACAGATGTCGTTTTATGAATCGTATCTTATTATTCCTCCACAAGGGGGAGCCAATAGTCTGCTTCCGATATATTATGTCATTTGTAGCGCACTGGTAACGGTTGGCTTATCAAAAAATAACATAAAATAAGATTTGTTAAATTTGGAGTAATTAAATACAGTAGTTAAAAATTAAATAAATAAAAAAAATTCGGTCAAACAAGATATATTAAATTGACAGTATTTAAATACAGTGAGTATAAATTAAATAATTTAAAAAAAAATACGGTCAAATAAGATATATTAACTTGACAGTAATTAAATACAGTAGGTATAAATTTAAATAAATAGAAAAATACCGTCAAATAAGATATGTTAACATGACAGCAATTAAATACAGTAGGGATAAATTAAATAAATTTAAAAAAAAACCGCCAAATAAGATATGTTGACTTGACAAGAATTAAATATAGTAGGTATAATTTAAATAAATAAGCAAATACGATCAAAAAAGACATGTTAACTTGACTAATTAAATACAGTAGGTATAAATTAAATAAATAAACAAATACCGTCAAATAAGATATGTTAACTTCACAGTAATTAAATACAGTTGGTATAAATTGAATAAATAATAAAAATATATCGAAAAAGTAATAAATCATCAGGATTCGGCCTTATTTTCGCCACTGTGGATAATATTTAATCATTGAAGATAATTTTAACAAATCTCGTATTTAGTAAACACGAAACAGAAAAGACAAAGAAAAAAAAGGTTTCGTTCGAATCTGAGAATCGAACCCAGAACCTCATTAAAATGAATACTGATAACACAAAATATATATTAATTGTTAAACTAAAGTTTTTAAGACAAGATTTTTGTGCATAGCGCAAAGAGTAACAATTATTTTTATAAACAATAATTATTAGCCTGAAACACTCATCCAAATTGAAAAAAACCTTCCGAGAAAAGATATGCACAAAAATCTTGTCTTAAAAACTTTAGTTTATCAATTAATAAATATTTGACAAGTCAAAGCATTTTTCACCAATAAAATGTAGACATAATTTGTCTCGACGCCACCTATTGAGGGATTTAGCTGTTACAAGCCTTTCTCATACTAATAAAGTTGGTTGTTTACAGGTGAAATATAATAAAAACAGTAATCATTGAATGAAACACTAGTATATATTGATTAACTTGGCGGGTTTGCGATAAGCCGACGTAGCTCAACGGTAGAGCATCTGACCGGCAATCAGAAGGGTGCAGGTTCGAGTCCTGTCGGCGACATTTATCTTTTCTCGGAAGGTTTTTTTCAATTTGGATGAGTGTTTCAGGCTAATAATTATTGTGTATAAAAATAATTGTTACAAAATATATGTTTAGGTATATAATATTTGCCAAACCATATTTTGGAAACAAGCCATTCTTCTGACATTAATAAAGGTTTAGAATTTTTACATGCACATACAGCCGGTTTACAATTAGAAAAAATGAAATTTTATAATAATCATTTTAATTATAATTAATAATCAAATATATTTTTAAAATAACTATCTCTTGAATTTATTTTCATATTAATATTAATAATAAAAATAATTTCTTTTTTAAATTTCTTATATAAATTTCTTCTTCAATGTTTTAAATTTTTTATTTATTTACATATTTGATTAATTACTTACCTAGTATAATCAATGTTTGATTATGTTAATAATTTGTTTATTCTTACATTATTGTGTCCCGTGTTTATCATTTGTCTGTACTTGACATTATTATTTTTTATTATTCCGTATGCCCTGATGAGGAAGGCTTCGCTTTCGAAACATTTCGATATGTACGAGTATCTATTAAAAAGTGGTGATTACAAAGTAATTTTTAATTCATTTTTGTGTAATATTTTTAAAATATATTTTTTGTATTTTACATTGACTCCACAGAGGAGACCCTGATTTAAATAAATTCACTCTGGGCCTGTGTCATCTTTGGGAATGCTGTGTTTGGATTTAAGGAAAGAAAGGAGATTGATTCAGGGAAGGAAAATAGTGTGAGGGGTGGGTAAGAATCTGGGGGTCAGTGTCTCCAGAAGTGACGGACGTATTAATCCATCCCTCCCACTGCGTCAAGTAGTTTCCCCCGAGACGTGGATGCGTCTGCGCAGCTGGTGATCCACCGCGAAGACCTGGACAAACCTCACCCCGTAAACCCGGGAGCCCCTGATCAGTCACCAAATGTAGGAAACCATTTGGGCTTACCTATAAGTGGTTTTCGGGGCAAAGGTACCCATATACGTCTGCCAAATTGTTCTTAATTCGATTAACTCCACTTAAATTTTGTTAGATTTCCTTACGACCCCCATTATAGTATTTTGTTTTGAAATATTGATCTGACGTTACAACGCGAAAGCGACGCAACCTCTCCAACTAAATAATAATAAGAGATTTATTATTTTCATTGGAATTCTGGTACAAAAAACTAGCCAACATTCGATCAGGATGTTCGATCTGTAACGCCGCCTCGTTTCATTCCGAGGGTTGGTTGATAAACGATTTGGCGTTTTTTTATTAGATAAATGAAAATGGTATTATTACGTTATTTGTAAACGCTTACTAGATTGGGAGTTGGGTAAATAGAAGTGTTGATTCGGACTGGAAAAATAGTAGATAAAAAAATATTACTCTTTTATTGGAAGACAAAAGTAACACATATTTTTTATTTGTTTTGATAAAAATTAAGTGAAAATTCCGATGAAAGCTAACAATGGATTTATAGGATTGTCGAATGATATAAAAATATTACTTAATATTTGACGGCCTCCATGGTCGAGGGGTAAGGCTCTCGACTACGAATCCGAAGGTCGCGGGTTCAAATCCCGGCGTGCGCAAGTAATTTTTATTTAATTAATTTGTATTGTTTCACAATTAATTATTTAAAAATAATATATAGTATATTTGCGCACGTTCCAGAGTGGAAGATACTCTCAGTATCGCCCTGGTGAAAGACCACCATTCAGAATTGAAACGTTGCTTGAAATGGCTTTTAGCCGTGTTTGGTGACCAGATCTGAATAGCCAGGTATTTACCCTTTTCCCCACCATCCTCTCCCCCTTCTCCTTCCCCTCCCCAATACCTTCAGCCTCACAACATTCCCCAATTGGGAATGCCATAGTCTCGCTGGCTCCAGACGGTTGGGAGCAGTTTGGGACTCTTGTGCGGTATTCATATAAAAAAAAATATATATATAAAACAATTACATAATGTAAAGGACTATCCACATTCCCGGAGAAAATATAATAGTTACAATATATATATATATATATACCAGTGGCGTGCAAGCCGTACAGGCTGAGAAGCCGTGCCTACCTTGATTTCTGTTAAAAAAAAGTTTTTCTTTCTCTAAATTTAAGGCTATTTTTGTCATCATTGTTCTATCCAGGACCTGCGCTCTATCCCAATGGCCATGGATTAAAATCTCAGCTGCTATCGTTATCTTTTTATTTTTTTGTGTGTTTTTGATTTTAATTATTAAAAATATTTAACAATGAGCTTCAATAAGTTCAATAAGTTATTCCAAAAAATATATATTCTAATTTGTTTTTGTAACCTGCTTACGTACTTGTATTGTATATATGGATTGTAATTTTAATCTTATCTTATTTTATTTACTTTTACTTATGTCTTTACTAAATAATTACTTTTGTTTTTTCTTTCAACATGCAACTTTATATTGTTTTAGAATGTTTATTTCTATTTGTATTCTCTTATTTTTATAATATTATAATATGGGCATGTGCCTAGTTTGGTAGTCGAAAATCATTTAAATTTTCAATAAAAAAATATTTATGAATAAATAAAATTAAAAAAAAAAAATCGCTTCGTAATTCATACTTTTGTCCTCCTCAATTTACTTAATTTACCTTGCTTCATGAAGATGCACACAAAAATGCATTATTTATGTCACTAAATTATCGAAAATTATGGTTGGTAGTTCTTTTTTTAAATTATTTATTTTTTATTATTTAAACGCCCAACAGGGTTTAACATACAAATACATCATTTTTAAATCACATAAAAAAATGAAAAATTGAAAACATGCACAAAAGTTAATTAGACATGAAATAATAAAAAAGACAAAAACTGAACCAAAGCTAAAAATATACAGGAATATAAGGGAAAAGAATAAAAAATAATGCAATATCCACAAAGTCAATATTAACATCAATAAAAAATAAGTATATAATGTAAAAAGTTGTAGTTAACAATAATTTATATTCTAGGTATAAGTAATTCGTTCATACTTTTTAAGATTATTGTCAAAAAAATTCATGTCATTTAAGCATTTGTTACCAAGATTGTAAGCGTTGAATTGGGAAATCTGGAATCCAGTTTTAAAAAAATTGTTCACCTTTTTATGGCTAGTAATTTTTTCAAAATAATGGTGTTAATTTTAGTTTGATTATGATATACTGCTTTCGTTGATGGTAATTGAATTGTTTTTTATTAAATTTTCCGATTAAAACAAATCCTCATGTGTCAACACAGTTTTCAATAGTTCAGAATTTTTCAAAAAAGATATCGAATGGTGAATTTCGACAGCTATGATCAAAAAATAACCCAATATTTGATAGAGCTCTCGTATTTATAAGATTTTCAAGTTTTCGTGACCAAAAATTTTAATCATCACCTGAAAAGTTTCTGCTTACCATTGGTTAAGGAGCAATGCACGCCACTGATAAGTACATATGCTCGTAGTTTTATAGAAGAAAATTCGGTGTTTCTGTGCTGTAAGGAACCACTTAGGTTTTGGCGTTATACTGTACAATAACAGAGTCAATGAACTATGGATTTTTTAATGTGGGAAATGCATCGAAATTAAGGATATTGGAAAGGAAGGAGAAGAGTGAAAGATATGTGCGGAAACCATCTGATGAGTGGTCTTTCACCAGGGCGATGCTAAGAGTGGCGTCCATATTTAACATCGCAAATCTTAACTATAAAACTAAAATTAAAAAAATACAATTTAAAAACCAATAGGCTAGGCCTCCATTTGCGATTCGTAGTTACGGCGACCAAAAAATCGCTGCCGCAGAAAATCTACAAGATGTACCTGTGATAAATAAATTATTGAATTTGACCAGCTTTCCTACGGATGTCATTGAAACTACTTGTGTGATCGCTCTTTTGCTTCGGGTGAGAAGTAAACCGCGGAAGCATAGTTTTTGGGTACATCAAATAACAAGTCAAAGATTTTTGAAAAGGCACTTTTCACATTAGAGTCCTTTATTTGTTTATTTTAAAAACTTGTCTCTTTTCAATTTCTTTAATAAGTAACTGAGTATTATTTATTGTCAATATTCGTCCATCACCACCTTCGGAAATTCGTTTATACACATTTTAAACAATATTTGCAGTGTTTTGTTTATTTAATATCAACGTTATAAATGTACCATAAACAATAATTGCATGTCATAGTTAATTACAAACATAAGAATATAGAACAAATAATAAAAAAATAAAAAAATTATTACATATGGCATAAGGTCGTTCAATGATATCAGAGAGTATATTAATAATAAATGTTCATGAAGGATATACAAGTAAAAGATATGCGTACGTATGAAACATATATAAAACTTAGGTTATATTAATATTGATTGAAAACATATGATAGTATAGCCCTCTTGTACTTACTTTCCGTGCAGTTAAATAGATCCGCTACATCTGCGTATCTATTACCAACTTCATGTAATCTAGGTACAAGCAAGTGTTTGTAATGCTCAGTTCTGGTGTTGTTACATTTAAAGAGGATTTTGGAAGGAGTAGCATATGAAATTGAATATGGTTAATTAAATCAGGGCTGTCTATACTACCAATTACAATTTTGAGCTTAAATATCTAGATGGAAATAATTCTTTGATCTGAGAGTTTTAGTAAAATTATTACTTTCATCAGGTAATTATAGTAAATGCTTCGAACGGGAAAACCGAGTTTAAAATTAATGTATCTTAGGAATTCATGTTGCATTTTATTTTATCGAATCTGAATGTAATTTAAAATGGGGGGACCAGATCGAGGAGTTATGTTCAATTTGACTTCGAAAAAAAGGAGGTATACAAAGTTTTCAAGGTTAATATATTCCTATGTCCCTTAGAATTTAGAAAAAAAAACAGAGACCAGACCAAAACTGCTTAAGAACTGCGACTAAACTATGTCTAGTAGGTGCCTGTCCAGTAGAGTCCAGTGGAGTAGAACGACAGTTGCGTCGCAGCGAAAATAGGACCGGTCCCAATTTTTTATCACTGCCATTACTTAGTCACAAGCGTGTGCACATGTATTTAAACCAATAAGTTCAATGTTTGTGATAAAAAATGGCAAGTGGTGGCCACCTCTTAAGCTAGTGTACGAGATAAAGACATCTTACTTCCAGTATATTGAACAATTATACGTACCAGCTTCCTTATTAGAGAAGCTTTACTGGGAGTTCTGAGATTTCGCTCATAGAAAACACTTCACATTGTAGAAGTAGTCGAAGAACTAATTTGATATCCTATTCTATTTAGTACCGACCGTTAACACTAAATCATTTTATAATAAATTGATCTTCAAATTTTTTTAATCATTACTTGTACCGATTAAAAACGTTTTAAGGGATTTCATATTGTTTCGAAGTTTTCAGAGGAGGAGTCTTAAAAAGTTTGCCTTTGTCGAGATGGGTAGCCCAAAAAGCGATTAATAGGTAAACATAAACTTCTTTCAGATACGAAAACGAAATAAGATGTTTCGAACATCGTCATCACTATTTTTTGTCATCACATGTTTGACTTTGTCATTTCCAATGTTTAGGTTTCAGAAATACTTTCCAAAGTTTGTTTGTGCCTAAAGTAAATAGATTTTTTTTTACGAAATTTTCTGCTTCTTCCATATTTATATAAATTTAGGTAAATTAGAGTACAAACTACTACATATTTAAATAAATAAATTAAATTCTTATTATGTTTTGAATAATTTGTTAATTGATCGTGTACAGAGGCAATATAAGCTATTCTGTCACCGTTAGTTAAAATACAGTAATTAGGTAACAAAATTACCAAAAAAAGTTGAATATAAGAAGTTATTAAGTATCGAAATTCTTACTTTTACGTAAGACATAATTTATTGTTACTCATTATTCGTTTTAAAAAAGGTGATATTGTTTTTAATATTATTGCAATTTCATCGCTGTTGGTAAGTAAAAACGCAGTATTTCTGTTTCTGCAAGAAAAAACACAGTTCCTGCATTGAAGCTACTGCGTTTCTACATTTATGAACATGTTGTGTTTTTATCTACCATCTCGAAATATATTCTCCCGCCGCACTGTCTTTCACTCTATGGCGGCATTCCTTAACCTAGATTTTTTACGTTTGAGTAGAGTTTGTTCATTCATTTCTCTTATTCTATTATTATTTAACCTGTTTCACATATAAAATAAAGATGTAAATATCTTGTTAAACTAACAATAACAGTAAAATATTATACTAATCTTTTACTTACCACAATTACTTGACAGAAGTTTACCATTGATACGTAATAAATAACACAGTATGAAAAGAAAACGCCTATTAAAATAAATTTGTTAAAACAAAAAACATATTTTTTATTATAATATTGAAGTTTAAAAACCTCATTGTAATATTTATTCATTGAAGAAGATAATATTAACATAACCTAAATGAAAGATGAAACCGGTAAAAAACAACAGAAAATAAAAAGGTAAAATATATATATATATATATATTGCGGTTAATATTATCTTCCTCATTGTTAAAAAAAAACAGTACATTCGACTAATTGTGAATATGTTAGGGTTAAACAAAAGTCGACCTTTCATTCTGAAGAATGATTACCATTATACTTATTGTGTTTTTACTTATTACGGCATTGTTGACAGTCGCGACTTCTCATTGATAGAAGAATCGTGAGCATTTTAATTGAGCGCATCGACAAGTGCTATTGATACAGAGAATTGATCGTTTCGCTATACAATTGGAAATCGTTCGTTCAGTTGATCGCCAGGCAGCAAATATGACGAATTTATGAAGACTCTTGGATTTTAATTTCATGGAGGAACGAGATTTTATTTTACTTAAAAGTGCATTATATAGCGATTGTCCAGAGTTAAAAATTAAAAGAATATCACTGTAAAGTATTGTTTCTGCAGACACCTACAAAACAACCGGGTGGAAATATTGATGGGTCGATTGAAGTTCCTTCAATAGAACATCAAATGAAATTGACGATCCCGTAAATACTCCGACAATTAATATTGAGTATTGAATTTCTAGGAATGACCACCAGTTTAATTGTTAAATATTCAAAAGGCCAGGATAGGGTAGATAGGATAGGTAAATAGGATGATCACAGCGGGTCTGGAAGATGCCAGGATAGCACCGTGGTTAGCGGCAGTTTTCGGCATCAACATTTTGGTCCAGACGATAACCCTTTGTCTCGTGTGGTTTTATAACGAATAAACTTCTTGACATTATATTGTTTCATCAATTAACAAACTGTAAGTTAAATTTTGATTAGTTAAATTACTTGATTATTGGCTATAATAAAGATTTATAATGAATCACGTTTGCGCAATAAACACATTATAATGCATAAACGTGTAGCATTATGCTGAATCATAGGCATGTGATCAAATGGGCATATACGATAAAATATTTTTTTCTGGTTTATGAAATGAATGATGATAATATATTTAAGGAAGATTTTTGAGATTTAATTTCACTAGCTTTACTAGTAAAATATTCCTAAGTTATTATGCATTCAATTGTACTTATTCTAATTGCCTTCACTGCAAGTTGTTCAGAACATATTCCAGGTCCAAGCTTCAGAAATAAGATTTTTGAGAAGATTTGCATGAATCACAAAATGGGATAAGAAGCTCGGTGATCCGGGAGGAGCTAAACATCCAACCACCGCTACCGTTCACAGAAAAGTTGATACTAAGGTGGCTTGGGTACGTATTAAGAATGTCAAATGGTCGAACAGACACAGGTGGAAGAAGCAACTCCAAGGCTGGACCTACTATGGGTGAATGTCGTTGATGTAGCACAGGATACAGACGCCCGGAGGCACTGTGTTGAAGCGACGAGTCATTGACCTGCAAGGACAAGGCGAAGAAGATGTATGTATGTACGTTCGTTCAAACGAAAAAAAATATTAAGTAACGACCTTGCGACTAGTATAAAAGAGAACTACAGCTCGATAATCCACATTGTGTTAGTTACAGTAGGCCAAATATAATCAGCCTCAATATAATATTATAACGAGATACAAGGACTTACACTGAACGTTGGGGTTAGGGTAGGGGTAGGGGTAGAGGTAGGGGTAGGGCAGGGCAGGGCAGCAGGGCAGGCAGGGCAGGGTGGTGCAGCAGCATAGGCAGTGGCAGGGCAGGGGCAGTGTGCAGGCAGTGGCAGGGCAGGGGCAGGGCAGGGCAGGCAGGGCAGGCAGGGGCAGTGCAGGGCAGGCCAGGCAGTGACAGCAGGCAGTGCAGGCAGGCAGCAGGCCGCAGGGCAGGCAGTAGCTGCAGGGGTAGAGGTAGGGGTAGAGGTAGTGGTAGGGGTATGGGTAGGGGTAGTGGTAGGGGTAGGAGTAGGGGTAGGGGTAGGGGTAGGGGTAGGGTAGGAGTTGGGTAGAGGTAGGTGTAGGGGTAGGGGTTGGGGTAGGAGTAGGAGGGTGAATGGAAATATTTCTCTTAATATTCATTATAAAAAATATTTCTAACACATACACTCCTTGCTTCGTCCACATTATAACATATTCTAAATTTATATTCTCGTACAAACCAATTGCAGGACTGCAATAGGTAAAACCTAGTTATATTATAAAAAAATCATCACATTAATTAAATTCTGATGTGGTCACTAAACGCTATGTTAAAAAACGAAAGCAACGGTTTGGTTCTGAGTAGTGGCCTGTCAGCAGGACGATATTATTATTTTTTTCGTGGTTAATTGCTAGAACTCCTTTAAAAAATATATTTTTTTAAAGTAACCACATTTAATATTGTTATTATCAAGTTCTGCAAGTATTTTAGTTTTATTTATGTATTATTGTTAGAGCTGTTTCGGTGTTCAAACCCATTTTTAAACTGTGGATAGGCCAAATTGAAACGACTTAATTATATGATTTTATTTACTCCCACCCAATTTTAATTTGGACGGTATTGAAAATGATTGATTACCGGTAAAGCCGATTAACTTTGAAAATAATTGACACAATTAAATTTCTCTATTCTGTGAGGTACTTATAGTTGGAAGCTGTTTTTCCCACACGGAGTGATCACGGTGTTTTTCCTAATTGTCTTATAATGACGTGAATGCCATTTAAAACAATGAATTTAAATGGATTTGGTAACTTATTTTTCGTAATATATATAAAATTGGGAAATAAATAATTTTCCTTATACTATTAATTGTCATTACATTAGGCGATACTGCGCACCTAGGCACTACTCTGGATGGTGTATGATTGTGCGCACAACAACAAATTGATCCACGAGCATCAAATATATCGAGGACATCTTCTGTCCCCATCTTATATTCCTCTTCCTCTTCCTCCTTCCTTCTTATTTTGTTTTTTTTTCTATTATTAGCTTCGTAAACAAAACACTTGCATTTAACCAATGTTAGAATGAAAAAATTAACTAACTAACTAACTAACCACCATGCCCTTTCCCAGGGACGGCTTTTGCAGGGATAGACAGAGAAGACGGACCGCCAAACATCTCGATCTTGGCATACACTTCGTGCTTCATTCTCATTCATACATCGTCTCATACATTCTCTTGTATTATTCCGACTTCTGACATGGCCCGACTCAAGTATTTAATTCACTTGATCATTCCATGTCTTCCCCGGCTTCAGCTATTAAAAAATACGCATTTGTTTAAAAGCTGTTTGTTTCTTATAACAAATTAAATGTGATCCAAGTAGTGTGCGTTAAGACAGAAACATGTTAAGTTTAATTATATCTGCTTACCTCTATAGATAAATGACGTGATGGTTACTTAGTTGTGATAATGAATTGCTTCGTGTTTACACTCAATCTCAAAAAAACACGTTAGTTAATTAATGTGTTAGAATTTTTTGTTTGAACACAAAAAGAAGAGCTGCCGAACCAGAGAACGTGATATAGAGTTCATTCGAGGAGTATTTGTGCTAAGCAAGTTGGGTTCATGTATTTTTTCCATCTGGGATATTTGATTGAATGAAACAATTTATCAAAGCGAAGATTCGATAAATTGCTGATACGCTTCACTCGTATTGATCTGGTCTTATCTCACTAAGAAACAACAGAGAATATGTTGCAGAAGAGAGTATCTAGGGTAACAAATAATACACGAATAATAGATAAATAAGTAATAAATAATAGATTAATGAGTAACAAATAATAGATAAATAAGTAATAAATAATAGATTAATGAGTAACAAATAATAGATAAATAAGTAATAAATAATAGATTAATGAGTTACAAATATTAGATAAATAAGTAATAAATAATAGATAAATAAGTAAAAAATAATAGGTAAATAATTGGAAAAATGTTGTAATTTTTTTTTCAAATAAAAATTATTTTAAAATGGAATTCCACCTTGAATTGATAGTTTCAAAATTGAAAATATATAATAGAGGCGATAACGTTGTGTTATACGGCAAATAAAAGGAGTGGAAAGAGCTGTATTTTTGTTTTTTTTTTATATGAATACCGCATAAGAATTTCAACTGCTCCCTGCTCTCTGGAGTCAGTGAGACTATGACATCCTCAATAGGGTTGGAATATTGTCTGAAGAGTATAGGAAGGAAAAAAATACAGAGAAGAAGGGAAGTACCTGGCTATTTAGATCTGGTCACCAAACACGGTTAAAGCCATTTTAAGTGACGTTTCGATTCTAAATGGCGGTCTTTCAGCAGGGCGATACTGACAGTATCTACCCTCTATAACGTACTTTGAGTATACTATATGATATTATTTCATTTGATTTACATGTAAAATAATAACATTTAATTGAGTAAAATTTACTTGTGGATGCCAGGATTCGAACCCTCGACCTCCGGATTCGTAGTTGCGGACCTTTTCCCTTACACTCGGAGACCGTCGAGAAAAATATAAGTGGATAGTTATATACATAAAGTGTGAGGTGGATTTGCTGTTAATATAAGATGTTACTTTGTTAACTAGAAATAAGCACATTTTTGCTAAATAAAATATCTCGCATAAAAGAATGGAAAAGATTTGTAAGAATTACAGACTATTATCATTTGTCCGGTTAGTGCTTGATTTAACAAAAACTTAAGGTAAAGGGCGTTGTGAGTTCAATCCCTCTCCTAGTTAAGTTTCCATCATTGTACAAGCCACATCTTCCGCTCATATTGATAGTGGAAGTTTTTCTAATATATTGTTAAGTTATTCGTAACCAGAAAATCGTATAAAATCGTCAACCCTGGCAATTTTAATTCGTGACATTAATCTCCTTGTGGGCTATATTGTTCACGTTGCGAATCAGTGCTCTAGATGATTGCTTCAAGTAAAAAAAAAATACCTATCTAAAGCCTTCTAATGTTCGATAGAAAAAAAATTTTTTGGGGAAAAACAATTCAAAATGAGATTGTCGCTTGAACACCGACTATCCCAAAGGTCAAAAATAAAATCACCTCAAAAGGATAACAAAATTTTACTAATGGCATTTAAAAATATAACATTTAACATAAGAAACAAAACTTCGTCGTATAAACAGTATACGTAAAATGATAAACTTCAATAACAACGTGATTCTCAAACATAATTAATTTGTTTTCAATACTCTCAACAGTATAACATTTTTTTTAAAACAATGAATAAAGTTAAGCATAGTTTAAATATGGCTTATTTATTTTTAAGTCTATTTAATTTATTTTTTTATTTAATCATTGAAGAAGATAATATTAACACATCCCAAATGAACCACGAAACCGGAAAAACTACAAGAAAAATATAAGATTTCACTTGCATCTGGGACTCGAACCCAGGACCTCTACCTATCCGGGGTAACCGCTTAACCAACTTAGATAATGCGACCAGTTCAATTTACGCCATCTACACCGATATCATACTTTAAGTTCAAGACTTGTTAATATTATCCTCCTGCGAGTGAAATCTTTTTATTTTCCGTTGTTTTTTTCGGTTTCGTGGTTCATTTGGATGTGTTAATATTATCTTCTTCGATGATTAAATATTACAATGAGTTTTACAAACTTCAATAAATTATAAAAAATAAATTGAATTAATTTTTTATTATTCATATACCAATTTTATATTTTTATTGTTCCCTACTTGCTACGCTAGCTTGGGCTGTGTTATTGCAAGTCCATTTCGTTTCGTCGTAAATTCAAATAAAATAATCAATTTCTTTAACGTAATAACATGTGTTTAATACACTTTACATTATTTAATATAAAAAAAGCAAAAAGTATTTTAAAAATACGTTTTAATAAAAAAAAAGACATAGTAATATTAAAAGTAAATAGACTAATTACAGTTTAATATAAAGCGACAAATAAAAAGTTTAACAACGTAGGAATAATTGACGAATAGAATAAATTAAATCTAGTCTTGCAACTAATGTCACCTAGGTACTATTGAACATTACCTGAAACCTCTACATTTATTTTATCTTTGTTCTTATCCTTTAATAATCAAGTCCTTTGTATTCGTCTGGGAAACGCGAAATTTTTATTTTTGTTTCAAAGTGAAATTGAATACAGTAATTTCTTCAATTTTCCAATTCGAGTTGATTCTGTTATGGAAGATAAAGATTTCATTTATATAACGCCTTTGCGTTGTTCACTAAATGTATTCTAATTATTACTCAGTACTATCGGTTTTGTCGTAAGGAAAATAGCAATATATTTCATTCAGTTCTAAGCCTGACACCTGAAAATTTGATACGTTCCACGTTGAAGATACGAATATTTTCTCCAAATAAGTTAATTAACCTTTTTTAACTTCCCAACTGCACTAACATTTGTAAGTTAGTTCTGCACTTAAGAAGTATGAAAATTATGTGTTGGCGGCCTAGCGTGAAAGCTTCCAGAACATAGAATCCATTTTTTTTTAATATTTGAATACCGCACAAGAGTCCCAACTACTCCTAACTCCCTGGAGCCAGTGAGACTATGGCATCCCCAATTGGGGAATGTTGTGAGGCTGAAGGTATTGGGGAGGGGAAGGAGAAGGAAGAGGAAGGTGGGGAAATATATAGGGTTTCAATTCTGAATGGTGGTCTTTCACCAGAGCGATACTAAGAGTATCTTCCACTCTGGAACGTGCGAAAATATAATTTTTAAATGAAATAAATGTGAAACAGCACAAATTAATTAAATAAAATTTACTTGCGCACGTCGGGATTTGTACCCGCGACCTTCGGATTCGTAGTCGAGAGCCTTACCCCTCGACCCGGATGCCGCCAAATCCTGTCGGCTATCTTAGCCAGGCTATCAGGTATAGATAGGATACTGTTTATAAGTTCTTACGCCACATTTATATCGATGTTGACATCTGCATACAAAAATATTACTTTTAACATATGAGTAAACATCATTTATAATTTCTTGTAAATGCTTTAAATCAATTATTACAAAGCATTCACTTTGTGGCTTTCCATAATTATAATATAAATACATACTAGCAATCACTTTGTGGTTTGACATCATTTTAAATAAAACAATTTGTTATAAACCATGAATACGATGTATTTTTCACCAACCGGTTTCGCTTAGGTCAAGCTTCTTCAGTGCAAATAAAATAACTAAAGAATAATAGAGTTATCGGTTATATATAGGTACAGAATACAATATAGTGAAAAAGAATACAAAAGAAAGACAAAAGAGAACAAAACATTAGGGGGAGACAATAATAGAAAAGTATTATATGTAAGAGAGAGACAGCATTAACACATTTTAATAATAATAGATAGTAAATACAACAGTGCAATGGGAACATAAAGTAGTCAGTAAAGAGTGATAATTTCATAATATTTATATAAGAAAGAGCAGATATTAATGGAAAATAGACCATTTGATTAAATAATAATAATTAAACGGACGACTGAGGCAACATAACAACGGTATCCATAACGATATTTATAACAAAGAGTTTGTTTTATTTAATAAATACATACTCGTACATTTGTAATAATATGGGATTTAAAAAATAGAGGATGATATTGACAAAGTCTTTAATTTGAAACATGATATCGATGAAGATGACATAAATTGAACTGGTCCATTAGCTGAGTTGGTAAAGTGGTTGTCCCGGAAAGACAGAGGTCCTGGGTTCGAGTCCCAGATGCGACTGATAGCTTTATATTTTCTGTTGTTTTTTTCGGCTTCACGTTTCATTTAGATTATGTTAATATTAACTTTTTCAATGAGTATGTTGGTCATTTTAATTTAATTTAAAGTGCACCATAATACTTATTTAATATTTAAAAAAATATGTATTTTATATCTCATTATAAGTTCAAAGTAGATAAGGTTTAGCTTTTTGTTTAAATCACCGTTAGCCCCAAAATAATTGGTAGAAGTTCCTGTAAAATCGCAAAAAAATCAATTCCTTTAATGGCCTATATTTCATAATGTAAAACAAAAAATAAATTAATTGCTTGGAATCCGTACTAGATAATTACAATACTTTTTGATGAAAAAAAAGATCATTAGATTTAAGTGAGTATTTTGGCCTTAGATCAAAAATTTAGTTTTGTATGAAACAGGCCGCGCAGCCGTTCCTCTTAAGAAGCTCATTGTGGGACACATGCTGTCACAAAACAGAATCTCTCTATCCTGTTCGTAAGCACATTTGAATTTGCAATCTTATTAAAGTTCACAAATAGATCTATTAGATAGAATGTTCCCGACTAGCTCACCTCAGGGTAGATGAATGTATATAAAAAAACGATACATCCGTCTATTAATTGTGTTGTCAGTTTGTTGATGGACAATTCGACAAGTCACCGCTTCCAGAAGACATATATAAAACACATACATATAAATACAAACAGGAATAGGGAGCTCAAAATAAAAACAATTCTCTTTTGCTATAAATAATATCTTGCTTATATTTTTGATAGCAGAATCTATGACCTAGGAAAAGCTTTAACCTTTCTGTGGACGCCTTCAGATTATTAAAGGATAGAATGAAATTGAGTGATTTTAAATGATTTCTGTTTTATCAAAAAGCAAAAGGGAAATAAATAAGTAAGTAAATTGGAACGATACCAGTTTTTGGTCGAAGAAGCGGGTGACAGGATGGCTCGGCTCTCCAAACTAGAATGAGCGCCCTCTCTTCCCCAAAGCTCCCTTGCGGTCCCTTTCCCCCCTCCCCTTCCCAAACCGAGCGGCTAGGAAATTATTATCATAGACAACTAATGTTTATTTATGGTTAATTCTGCGTTGGCGGTTTGTCAACCTTAGTTGTTAGGGACTTGCTGCATAACAATGCAGAACCTGCAGTACAGTTTAAGAAACAAACATTCACAGTATATTAACAACATTTACAACACATAATTTGTATTTGTAACAAATTCATATCACTGGTTCATTATAACATAAGTGGATAGAGACTTAAACTATATAATTGTACTTAATACGCATCTCAGCCTTAACTAACTAACTAACTAACCATCACGCCGTTTCCCCGCAGGGGTAGGCAGAGAGGATGGACCGCCAAACAACTCGATCTTGGCATACACTTCTTGCTTCATTCACATTCATACAACGCCTCATACATTCTCTTCTGTTATTCCGACTTCTGACATGGCCCGACTCGAGTATTTGATTCACTTGATCGTGCCATGTCTTCCTCGGGCGTCCCCGGCCTCTTCTTCCATTCACATTCGCGTCATCTCATCTCAGCCTTAATACTTAAGGTATTCCTTCAAATAATAGAGTTTAAGCATCTTTCTTTGAGACGTTTCACATTGACTTGAATTTTTAATATCGTTGGGTATTTTATTGTATTGTGTGTAAGCTATACGAGTATATTCTAAATATGTAGGTCCATATTTGATTGAGAGTATTTTTGGTATACGAGTATGTTGTGTTGGTGTGCGTAGTGGTTGTAATTGATTGTGGTATTAGTATGTGCCGAGTGTTGAATAACATGCAAGACAGTATTTGTAATTTCACAGGTGGGAATGGTGTTAAACGAAAGTATTGGGGAGTTCCTTTAGATATCATGGCAAACAAAAGATATGTCGTAAGGCTCTATTTTGAATGACTTCAATCTCAGAAACTATCTTTTTGGTAGCAAATCTTCAGATCCAGGAAAGGTATATTAAATGTGAGTGAATCAAAGCGTGTTTGTTCTAATCATTTAATGCAAATTACGTCAACGTAAATACAATTTTGCAAATTGTCACAGTTCAATTTTATTAAGGATGACCATTATGTTAAATTGCAAGCAAAATACTCGACATACGTTTTTCAACATCTGCCTCTAACACCTAATAGTATTTTTATCGCTACTCGGTCTTGACCAAAAGCTCCTTAAAAAGATTTTTTTATTGAAATTTTTCATAGGTGACATTTTTTTATCTCATTTATTGTACAGCACAAAGAGCGAGAGAAAGAGAGAAGGGAGATTAATACTTTACAAAATTTCAAGTAATCGTAGTAGGTATCTTCATATTTATTTATTTAGTTTATTTGTTTATTTTATTTATTATAAAAAAAAGCGTTATTATAAAATAAATATAAATAACCCATTTTTTATTTACTTACATTTTGCAAAAAAAAATGCATGGCAAAAAGTCCCGATTAACTACTTTTTGTAGTATGTCTAAGGGGGGCTTGTTATTAAAAACTCAAAATTTACAATTAATGTTACAAAATAACAGGATAATAAAACATATGTAACAAACGTAAAGCTTACTTATTTCCAAAGATTCTTACTCAAAAATATTTATTAAAAAAATATAAAAAAAACATAAACGACAACAATAAATCGTACGTAAAATAATATTTCCTTATCTATTGCAAATAGTTTGTTTCAGCTACCCAAGTTTTCAATGTATTTATTAACCGTTTAGTTTTAAAACAGTATTTTATTTCAGCGGGTAACATATTTAAACAGCTAAAATCATCTGATCTAGAGTTCTTTGTCCATATTTGATTGTATGCTTAGGAACCATTAATCCTTCATTAAAATTGAGACGAGTATTGTTAGAGTGCTCTAGTCTATTTGTATTATATGTAGGGTTATCATTGTGCTGGAATATTATTTTCTACCACAGAATTTATCTTACTGATAAAATTATTGAATATTATGCCTTTGCTCTATTGTATACATATTATGATTATTTTAATTCTTATTGTTCTACTCTCCATTAGTTGAGCCCGAGTAGCTCATAGTTATGAGATGAGTATTTACATACATAATTTTTTAAAAAATCATTGTAGGTGATATATAAACAACACAATTTTTATTTTTATTAAATACTAACTACAAACGTAAATCAACAAAATACTTTTAGGATAATAATAAAAAAATATCAAATAGTGATTTATATGCTAGATAGTATACATTAAGGGTACAATATATCATTATCTAAGTTCAGGGAGTTAATTTGCTTTTTGAATTATTCATATTTCAATGTTTCGGACACATTATTTTTCTTTTTGGATGATAGTATATTGAACTATCTTATTTCGAAATCTGAGCCGTGGTCATTCTTAGCATTGAGATTGATATTAAATTGAAAGAAACTTTTTTTTTTTAAAGCTTTTTTTATCTTCAAAAGATACGTTATCACTTTGTGGCATCATAATTAATAAATTAAAAAGCATTACTTTGTTTAAAGCACTGTTTTTCATATATAAATATCTACATGTTTCAGAAGCAAAGATTTCCCCATGAGGATAAAAAAAAATCATCTGAAACATGTAGATATTTATATTTAAAACACAGCGGTCGAAACAAAGTAATTATAATTAATTTATAATTATTAAATTTAAAAAAACGGTTAAATTGATTAATAATAGCTAATATTAATAAATAAATAATTCTACAAATTAAACACGAATACAATAAATAAATTTTATTCAAGTGGAAGTGAACATTTATTCAAAATCCCTAAATCCAGCAATTTATTTTAACCTATTAAAAAGTAGTATCTACCTAGTTATATTACGGTGCTATTTGGGAGTGTTAATTGATCGGTAATTGGTACTTACTTACATAAGTTAAATCTATTTGATCGTACATCGAAAAGAAGGTACTCATAATATTTATTACGTACTAGCTGATGTGTACCCGGCCTACTCTGGATTATTTTTATTTTTTTGGAATAAAATGATGAAATTGTGAATTATTGCTTGTCGTTTGGGCGTTTGGGTGCCATAATTGATTTTACAGCAAAAGTAATGCCTTGTGATAACTATTACTATCTCTAAACAAAGAAACGTTCATTTGATAATTTTATTTCATTTCAAAGATTTATTTTTTCAATATATATCTAAATAATAAAGTTAAATAGATACCTACTTGTGTTTTCGACTTTGAAAATATTTTACCCAAACAAACCTTCATCTTTTGAATATGTAATCTGTGGTTAACCACAGTGGTATATCTATGGGTTAACCTCAATACGACGAGGCGGGTTCAATGTTTTTCATACTAATTTTAAAACGTTATAGCGAAACAGTTATTCATATTGGATTTCATTCAAACTACGTCACTAATAAGAACCAACTGTGCTATTTTCAGCGAAATCGGTAAAGTAATTTTCGAAAAAATCGAGGACAGACAGACAAACGTTCGTTTCAATATATGTAGAAGATAATTAAACTGTACGATTCATAAAATAACCTGCAATTATGTGTAATGTGGTAATATTTAATTTTAAGTAATAGATGGATGTTTATAAAAACTATTACATTCAATTTATTGGAATAACTTTGATGACGGGTGTTAATTTCGTGTTCAGCGCCCTTGAGGTGATTTTTCACAAAAATGGTGTTATTCAAATTATCCAATTATTAATAATGGCCCACAATTATAGGGGCTTCATAACCTGAAAAATTATGTTTTAAAGCAAATAAATTCTATCTCATAAAGTGCCATAAAATAGCACAAATGTAAATAAATATGCTCGATAATTTTTTCCTATATGATCAGCTCCACTTTTTTGCAATATTGTAGACATTCTATGTGGTTGTCGAATGCCGCAGATCCCAATAAAAAAACAACTCGTAATTTTCGTAATGAAAATATACAGTACGAATCACTTTTGTTATTGCGCAAAAAAAAAACACTATACTCCTACAGTGCGATGCAGGGACAAATATCTACGAAATTACAATAATTTCATCATAAGAGCAAAGCGAGAAAGATCTTCCATTCGATGTGTGATGATTAGGTCTCAATAGCTCAATATTGGTAGAGACGCCAGTCCCGGTAAGACTAAAGGATCTGGGTTCGATTCCCTTTTTTCCTTTTTTTTATTTTCTTTGTTTTTTTTTTCTTTTTCATGTTTCATTGAGATTTGTTAATATTATCTTCTCTGGCTAATTATATTATGAATTATTCGTGTCTGATTGAATCTATTCAATTTGTATAATGTATCCTAACTGACTTTTTGAAACTAGATTATTCACGCGTAAGTGAGAACATCTGTAAAAACCCAATATATATAATAAAAGTAGATAAGTATTTGTTTTTTTCTTTACTCCCTTAAACCACGTTGTTTATATCACCAACAATTTATTTATGAGAGTCGCCCGTACATTATCTCACCAGCATAATACAGGCTTCTAAAAATGTATTCCCCTGACAAAAAGCAACTACTAATACTTTCGACTTCAACCCTAAAAGCCCAGTCCTTTATCTCGACTTGTCCTACTTGTATAATCATCCCCTACTGAGGACGCTGTAAAATCATCTCGAATCAGAGTGCGGCGCAGGCGCCCCGCTTCCACAGAACTACCCCTCCTCGCTAAATTCAGTACAGCGACTGGCCGCTCCTCTACGGGACGTAGACGCCGGAAGTTCGAAGCTACACTGAAAACAACCCTTACAACCCATTTCCTCCGTTCGAAAGTTCAAACACAAGTGTTTTGAAGTGTGCTATTATTTCTGGACAAACAAAACAATAAAATAGGTGTAAAAATAGTTATTCTTGAGAGTTTTATTAGTTTTAAAGTTGTGTTAAAAATACATTATGTTAAAATAAAGCATAAAAAAAATAAAAACAGTTTTATAACACTATATTTTAAAGTTCATCAGGGTTTTAAAATATCAGAGTGTTTTTTTAGGACTTCGGTTTTCTGTGAAATCCAATAAGGTAGGTGACTTTATTTTTATTAAATAATTATCATTGATAAATGTCCATAAATAGTGCTGTTTGAATGGCCGATAGAATGAAGGGTAGAATATAGTTATGAATTTTATTCGAAAATCTAAAAGTAAATTTGGAAATAAATTGCAGCTCGTCACGTAATACTATCCCAAATTATTAACATTCTCCAAAAATAGATACCAAACCGGTATTTTTTTTTCTCGTTTCACTATTTGAGATTCCGGTGAGATATTACTTTAAAGATCACTAATATATAGGCACCTTCATATTTATTCAATTTATTTCCGTAATTCATTAATTTTCTTTTAGTCCTCAAGTTAGGTTGGGTTAGGTTAGGTTAGGTTTGGGTAAATTACGGATAGGTTAGTCAAACCCTTGATTGATAACATCATGACATATATTTTTAATGATCTTCTGTGCACCTTTAAAGGTAAAAGAGTAAGCACAATGTTTTCATCCATAAAAAATGTATTTCTTCAGATATACCCACTCGCATAATAACGGTTCAATCATTTCGTTTTCCCCTTGAAAAAAAGTTTAATCTGTTTTCAGTGATTTATTATAAGTTTCGCCTTGGGACAAATAATATCCAATGGAAGTACATTTTAGAGTGATTTCGGAAGACTGTCGATAAGTTACAAATAATCTGCGCCCATAATCATTAATCATGCTCCTCGAAAAGTCAGATAATTTTCTATATCATTTTTAGTAACAGACGCTCTCCGGGGATCAGAAACTACCACGTAAAGAAGCTTTCATCATTTTGACAAAGGTTTTTTTAACACTTTTATAAAAAGAATTTTTCATCTTCTGTTTCAATAGAGCTTTATAAGTTATGGCTTAATTTTTTTTCCAAACTAGAATATACTTGACTACATTTCCAAATATTACAATAGATTATAATTTTGGTTTAGGGCAGGGTTCTCAAACTTTTTTGGATACGGAGCCCCAATTGGATAAAAAAAAATTGATCTCAACAAATTTGATAAAACAACAGTTCTGACGTCAATCAGATGTGAACTTCTCTGAGCCATTGGGACAGTGAAATCCCCATTGGGGTATGCGAAACTAAAGGGAGTTGTATGGGAGTTATAGATAAGTACAAAGTAATGAAAAAAATTAGGTTTTATGTCTGACAGCTGAATTCATCAATTTGGGAAACTATCACGGAAACTTGGCGACCCCTCGGCAGAACCCACTTTGGTAACCGCTGCTCTAGTATATCAATAGAAATTTTATTTTATTAATTAATGTTACACGTTTATTACATTCTAATTGCAAGGAAAATGATTTATTTCCCACTTTTCAGTATGTTCATACGATCAAAATAATATAACATATTTAAATAATTAAATTAAGAAAACATTGTCATTAAAATGTGGGGAAAACACATTCTAAATATAAATACCTAAAAGAATGGAGAATTTTAGTTATTTTCTAAATAAATCGGTTTTACCGGTAATAAATCATTTTAAACACCGTCCAACTTAGAATTGGATGGGAGTAAATAAAATCGTATGATTAAATCATCGCAATGTGTCTTAACGGCACTTTGAAAATGGCCTTGAGCGCTCTAGCAGCCGTCGTAATAATAAAAACTAAAAATTCTCACAGAACTTAACAACGGAATTATTTAAATTTGATTTAAATTAAATTTCTAATGGAGTTCTACGAATTAAGCACAAAAACAATTCATTAATTATCTTTATTTCTTAGTGAAAACAGCTTCCAACGTTCACTTATTTCCAATTAACCCTTCAGGCTTTTAAATTTGTTTGCCTAGATGTGCCAACAATGCTGGAATTTCTCATGGAATTTCACAATGTTTCCGAGGTATCTTAACCCAGTGCCTACCCAGTATCCAACCGTGCCAATTTTGGTTCCTACAAAAAAAAATTGTTGTAAGTACTTTTTTACTGTAGATAGAGAGACCAGCCTTTAGGATTTTAACCTCAACCAGCATAATGGTTGTCGTTATTTGATCAACGTTGTTAATCGAAGTTTGCTTCTCACAGAGTTGAAAAACATGTTTCGGAAAAGTATGTGAGTATTATAGTAATTATAAAAATAATTTTTAAATAATGTTTTCTTTTAATTTCTATATGAAAACTGTCCTTTTAACATTGTAATGTAAATCAAATTTAATAATTCTTTTTGTACACGAAAAATTGGTGTTCCAAATTAGGAACGGTGGGGTTTTGGGCGGCCAACGTGTTTTCTTTAAATTATTTTTCAGTGGCTAGTCAGTGCACCAAATGCTGTCTTTCCTGGAAGTATTATGGACCAATTTATTTACTAAAATTTCTTAAAAAGATTGGTATTCACTCCGTGGCGTCATTATTAATAAAGGAATTAATATTAATTTGTTAAGTAAATGAAACACGTTGTTATAAACCACGAATATATTTTATTTAAAAAAAACGGTTTCGCTTAACTCAATCATCATCAGGGTAAATATAATAACTGTATTATTTCACGTGTTTCATTTACTTAATACAATATCAAACCACAAAGTGATTGCTTCTTAGGAAAATATTAATTTATTACTATTCTATGCATTCCAGATGAACAAAGCATCGCCATCGAAACATGTTGTTATGTATATATTAATAAAGTGGTGAATACAAGTAATTTTTAATTAATCGAAGGAAGCAATCACTTTTTGGCTTGACATTATAATTTAAATGAAAAATGTTTTTGTTTTAAGCCACTTTGTTTTATTTATATATATTTCTGAATACGACCGGTTTCGCTTGGACTCGTTGAACTAACACCTAGATGTTTATGTATATTCATAAAATGGTGTCCACAAAGTATATTTTTTAATTAATTAACTTTAAAATACTTTGATAATACTCAAATTCTCAACTAACGTAACTGATGAAAATCTTATAATTAAACGTTCACGTTATAAAACTATTCATTCGGATGTTTTGAACTGACTTTATTGAATATGAAAATACAGTTACCATATTTTGTTGTCGGTTATCATGATTAAGAAGTCCTTATGAATGGCTGTATTCCTGTTGCAACGGACGTTGACTGTGAAATAATATGAAATTCTGCATACAAAATATGAATGCTATAAATATGAGATCCAAGGATGTTTGTATAGTAAGCCACGACTTTCACATTTTGTTACGTAAAAAAAAGGTAAATAAATAAATTGCAATTTTCTTATGAATTAGTAAACCACGACTTTCAAATTATTTATGTAAAAAAAGGTAAATAAATAAATTACAATTTTCTTTTTGAAAAACAAAGCACAGCTTACAACAAGGTCATAGAACAATTAATGCCAATGTTGTATGCCTACACATGCTGGGCATGTTAGTTATATAAGATGCTAAGTATCAATATTTGTTTTAGTAATTTAGTCATTGGGCGCACTGTGCAGAGCCCGCAGTACACAACTGCTGACTCTGTACAAATCGCCCCACTGTAGAATTTGGCAGCCACCTCTGGCCGGAAGCCTCAACATGTCTGAAAAACTCTTGACTGTGCAGAAACTGTCGATCTGTTTTGATAGATTCGCAAACAACAAACGGATTATAATCTTTGGAGCACAGACGTCAGGTGGGAATGCTGTCCTTGTTCTACCAGTATTTTAATGGAAGATTCTCCGAGGAACTAGCGTCATTGATCTCTTCGGTCGAGAAAAACGCCAAACGCGCGCTTAATATTTGTACACAGTTGACATTTGTCATATGAGAACGGGTCGCTTCTACAACTCGTTCTTGTGTTAAACAGTTCGACTCTGGAATGATTTGCCGACCTCTGTGTTTTATCCCTCCTACGACATAGATCTCGTCAAGAATATCCTCCGCACAGCATCCCTAAAAATGATATAGGCCTTGAGGAAAATTACTTCCCGCGGGCCATCTTTTGTCGAGTTACTGTAAAAAAAATATATAAATCAGTTGTACAACGCAAACAATCACATAATTATTTAATTACACCCGTAATTAATCTGCCATCTGACCATTTGATTAATGAATAGCCTCCATCACGTACAGGGGAGTGGAAATGGAACTGGAGAAGGAAGTGGCCGCTGATTTGCCAGAGGAAACGGATGTAGAAGCTGCGATGATAGACTGGGTGTGGCAAGACGAAGATTAATGAGGTATCACAGATTACATCTGTCAGGCGATACTTTTCATTCAGAAGTGTTTGTTGTATTCTAGATTTATTTATCAACACAAATATTTGACGGATTTTTATTGTATAGCGAAGGGATATAGAACGGAATGTCAGAAGAATTTTTGAAGCGCAAGATGATAGAAAAGTAAGTCGGGGACGCCAGAAAAAGAAATGGCGCGATCAAATTAAATAAATATATCTATTAATATTATCAACGGCATTATTGGTTGTGGAGGATTTTATAAAAATAATGTATATTCACTAAAAGTTTCTCATAGAATCATCATAAAAGTAATACTTAAAAAAATCCTCTTTCTCAACGAAATCACTTTTCACACTATTTCCAGTACCAAATGTTGAAAATATATTTAAGCAAGTTTCTATTATAAAAATATGTAAAGAGAGGAATCTTAAAGAAAATCGGGAATATTAAAAACTTATGAGAAATGGAAATCAATTCAAAACACCCACTTTTAAAACAACTCATATGCGGAACCATTATATTTATTTTGTAAAAAAATTACAATAACCTCCCTAATAATAAATAAAATTAAACTATTCTTTTAAAAAAACTCATACATTTCATAAATAAATTAAATATTATGTACCTACTAAATTAAGAATCGAGGCTCCCTTATCAGACACTGGTATTTGATAAGTTATACACGATAAGAGAATACCCTTTAATAAAATATTTTTTTAAATACTTGTAATGAAATTTGTACGATTTTTTTTTTAAATACGTCTATTCTACAGCGCCCTTGAGGTGATTTTTCACAAAAAAGGCGCTATATAAATCGTCCAAGTATTATTATTATTATTCTGGTAAAACAGAGGTCCTGGATTCGATTCCCTGATGCGACTGATATCCTTTTATTTTTTTGATTCTTTTTCTGTTTAACGTTTCATTTGTTTTTGTTAACGGTATCTTCTTCATTAATATTACAATGAAGCTATTAAGCTTCTATAAGTTATTTCAATAAATTGAAGAATAAATTTAATTCCTCGGTTCCATTTCAGGGCTTAAGCCACAAAGGGATTTTTTTTCGCGTCTACAAAACTTACACAACTCGCATGTCTTTTAACAAGAGAAAAAAACATAAATTTATAATTCGAAGGTCTGTATGAAAGATTTAAATTTATTATTTATTTCGGAACGTGGAGAAGTTTGTGCACATATCCCGTAAAGTATGTAATAAGGATATATCAAGTATGCAATAAATAATATTAATAAATATTTACTTATTTTTTCAAATAATATATTTTTAAGGCAAGATAAACTTTCTCTGGTTACGAAAACCTGAAATTTTCTGACAATCTTTTACAACCGTCATTATATACAGAAAATATTAATTGTGTAATTAGGAACTAAAGTTCATTTTTCAGTAATTTTTAACTAAAAAACTTTTTTTTTTATCTAAGGTTAGTTTTCATAGTTATATTAATTAATTAATTCTTAAGGTCCGACAAATTGCTCCAAATCTATGGCTGGTCGGTTATGAGGTTAGAATTTCAATTGTCAAAACAAGAATAAGTATTACGTACCGTAGATAATTAAATATTCTATTCATAGTTAACCATAAATAAACATAACTCAAAGAATAATTTAACATTTACAATATCATAATCATTCGTTTGCCTATCGATAGGGAATGACAGCGATTGGATAATAGTCAAGGTATGATTTCAAAATCTTTTAATAATTTAATGGACAAACTTTCCCGTTAAGTCGGGTTCCCAGGTATGGTGGGTTAAATTTTTTTGCTATAATTAGGAATTCCACTGAAAAATATTACCGCTTAAATATATTCATATAAATCAGCAAATAAGTATAAAAATACATATATTTTTACAAGTGCTTAAAATCTTTTAAAAGTCTTTCATAAAATCCAAAAAAGTAATAAATGAAAACATACACCATATTTACATCCATTAATGCTAACTAATTTCTAGTAGGTATTTAATATTCATCATGTATTATGTTTAACTATGTATTCATATTATTATTAACTTGTTTCTCCTACATCAAACTCAAAAGCCAGTTCTCTTCATTAATTTAGTAGTACTTATATATATATATATATATATATATGTCTTACATATCTTATATATCTTATGTATCTTGTATGTCTTATATATCTTATATATCTTATGTATCTTGTATGTCTTATATATCTTATATATCTTATATATCTTATGTATCTTGTATGTCTTATATATCTTATGTATCTTGTATGTCTTATATATCTTATATATCTTATGTATCTTGTATGTCTTATATATCTTATGTATCTTGTATGTCTGATATATCTTATATATCTTATGTATCTTGTATGTCTTATATATCTTAATGGTAGAGCTAAAGGATGATCAGACAATGGACTTATGCGTTTACCGAGTCTTTTCCTGAGACAAACTACTCGGTGCCTCATGAGGGAGGCGAAGTTGTGGATGCGTTTTTTCGCAAACATCATTGAGGCGCTGCTGTAACGCGGTAGCCCAAACATGTGTATTATTATAGTGAATTAGAAAGTGTATTTTTTTTACATTAACTCCACACAGGAAGCCCCGAGGAAAATAATTTCCCGCAGGACCTATGTCATATTTGAGGATGCTGTGTGGAAGGTATTTTTGAGGAAAGGAAGGAGTAAAGATGGCCTTGAAGATACACATTTTGTGGAAGGTAGTAAACATAAAGCCCGGTAAATCATTCCACAGACGGACTGTTGAGTCGTAGAAACGAACCGTTCTCATGTGACAAATGTTTACCGCACACAAATGTTGGGCGCGCATTTGACGTGTCTCCCGTCAATGCCCCAGTACCGAGTGAGTCGATGATGCTATTTTCTTAGAGAAACTTCCATTACCGGTAGACCAAGGCCGGCATTCCCACCTGACGCCTGTGTGCTAAAGATTATATGAGTTTCTTGTATTTGAACCAGCTCATGTTTGATATACCGTTTAAACCTTACGGACCTGAAAATGTGTGTATATTTTACTACGCCAGAGTTAACCGTTCGAGAGTTTTTTTTTAAAATTTATTAAGCACACATAGAGGTGAGTTTCTAAGTCTCTATCTACCAACACTTTTTATTATCGTATATAATGTACTTGAGCGAGAAGGGATATTCAGACGCATAAGGTTACTGTGTTTTTTTATGAATTTGCCGAGACAAAAAATAAATTAAAATCAAATCTAATCGAAACATCAAAAAATGTTAATTGAAATGTCAATCTAGTGTCAGTTCAAAACCCTTCGACTTTTACTCTAATATAATACGTTTCATGCTAATCAGACAATTTATTTAACAGAGGATATAAATCGATTTTACTTCCGGGGCTTCCGGATTCGCTAAATAAAATTAGAAAATGATGGGGATAAAGACAATATGATTAATTTAATTGACAAAAATTGTTCACTTCAGTTAATGGTTCCTTATCTTAATCATTGAAGAAGAGAATATTAACATAACCTAAATGAAACGTGAAACCGAAAAAAACAATATAAAATAAAAAAAAGATATCTGTCGCATCTGGGACTCAAACCCAGGGCTTCTGTCTTTTCGGGACAAACGCTTTACCAACTTATCTTATGAGACCAGTTGAATTTATGTCATCTTCATCGATATCATATCTCAAATTCAAGACTTGTTAATATTATCCTCCATTTTTAATCCCATATTATTGGCAAAAATATTAAATAATAAATAATATAAAATATTTATTCGTAAAGTGTTTGTCCCGAAAAGACAGAGGTATTGGGTTCGAGTCCCAGATGCGACTGATATCTTTTTTATGTTCTGTTGCAATGAGGTTTTTAAACTTTAATAAATAATTAAAAATTCGAGAACCTATTTCAGGTTGAATTTTTTTTTTAATTTACTGTCGCATAAGAGCTCAAACTGCCCGAAGCCAGTGGGTCCATGGTATCCTCATTGGGAATGGAAATGGAAATAACGAAGATAAATATGTACAACGTAATTCAGATCTAGTGCCCGATTTCGGTTCTTCTTAAGGCGATGGAATGAGAATTAATTCAAAATCATTTGTTTTTCGTTTGAAAATTGGATGATCTAGAAATATCATAGGTGATTTAATTAAATACTAAAAGCAGAATACACGTAGGACTTTCGTTTAACAGGGCATTTTTGGTAAGAGTCTTTTTATAAGCCTAGATGAAAATAAATATCAGACCTAAATAAAATGTTTAAAATGTAAAATCTCCTACTTACGAACCCTTTTTTCGAATTGTCATATTCTTAATTATGACAAATAATGTTTTTTTATTTTATTTTCATAAGAAGCAATCACTTTGTGGTTTGACAAATTATTGAGTAAATGAAACACGTTGTTATAAACCAGGAATATATTTTATTTTCACCAACCGGTTTCGTTTTATTTTTTAAATAACCATAAATCATTTTAATAAATTTGGCTGAGCTTACAAAAAAAAAACACATTATGGTGATTTTTTTTGCGTTAATCGAAATATGCGCCCGGTGTTAAGCGGGAATATTTACTTTTCACCTGCATAAGGATTGCGCGATTTCGTTCGAATTTTAGGATCGAATCGTCGTAAGTAAAGTCCTTATAATTAGGATTAAAGATATTTTGATTAACTGCAGTTCCGGTTCCATGGCAATAGCGATACATTTTTAATGGAGCTATAGGTGCATCACACTCACTTAACAAGTGAAGTTTATTATAATTTAAAATACTTTATCTGACATTTCGAGCTTCTGGCATAGGTAATTGACAGAATATTAATACAGTTCAGTTAATAGCAATTTTATTCGACTATTTACTCACTAATAGTGTTTAGAGTCAATACTTACGATTCTATTGAGTTTTTCTTTTATTAAAACTACGCAAATGTCAAAATTCTTAAAGAGTCATTCGTTGAATGACAGCTGTCTTTCGAATGAACGGGAACCGCAGTTAAGCAAAGAGACTTTAAGTCTAAGGATCAGGACAATGTCTTATCCTTAGACTTAAAGACTCTTAAACTACCGGAATCCGGCCCCAGGTCACTAACCATGGCTAAACCCATTTTAAGAACGCAACGTTTCGATTGAATGCTGATCGTTCTCGGGGAAATACATTCTACCAGTCTGGAACGCAGTATTTAGAATAATTTGCTAACCACCTAACTACCCGCACCATTTACCCGCAGGAGTCGGCACACGGACCGATAAACAACTCGATATTAGCACACACTTCTTGCTTCATTTACATTCATACATAGTTTCATACATTCACTTCTGTTATACCTTGAGATCCTTTATTTATGTATGTAAGGGCTTAGGTTCGTTGTTGTCAAGCTGGACGTGATTATTCACTGAGAGATGTTCTGCGAATTTTGAAAATATGCTTTTATTATTATAACATCGTTGATGTTCTTTGAATCTGTTACGATTGTTAATCATTAATTTAACGAGGTATTTTATTAATTTCACACAGGACAATTGAAGACAAATCACTTTTCAGGCGATATTACAGAAGAGCAATGTTGTATAAATTTATAATGATTTACCAGCATCTGTGTTTCCCCAGTTTTCAATCACGAGTTTGCAGCTTCCTTTCCTCAAAAGGATCCTTCAAACGGCTTCCATAATGATGAAATAAGCCTTGAGGGAAATGTGTGTAGAGTCAATTTAAAAAAAAAATACATTTACTTATATTATACATGAAAGTAAAACCCATCGAATTATTAAGTAACTGGCTGATGTGTACCGGCTTTGCTCGTTTTTTTTTAATAATGTTATGAAGTTGTGACTTCTTTCTCGTTGTTTGGGTGACATAATTTGTTTTGCAGTGAAAGTAACTATCTCTAAACAAAGAAATATTAATTTGAAAATTTTATTTCATTCGAAAAATGTAATTTTTCAAAATATATTTAGATTAAAAATTCTTACCTAGTAGGTACCTACTTGTATTTTCATTTTTTTCGAATATTCTACGCAAACAAATGTAAATTTTCATTTAATATGTAATCTCTGGCTAACCGAAGTGTTATATCTATGGACTATCCAAAATAAGACATGATGGGTTCAATGTTTTTCATAATAATTTTAAAACGTTATAGCGACAGTTTAACATACTTGTTTTATTTTTTAAATTATAATGTCACATCACCAAGTTAAACCTTCCCGGCACTAATAAAAACCAACTGTGCTATTTTCAGCAAAACCGATCTAGTAATTAATATTCGAGAACATCGAGAACATACAGACACATAAACAAACATTCATTTATGTATATAGTAGATTTCCTGATCCATAATTAACAATTTGTCTTTAGGTACTTCACCCCGTATACAGTTCACATTGTTCGGATTTTGAACCTCTCAGTATTATGTGATCATTTCCATGAATCACATATTATTTTCAAGAAACCATTAAACCTAGAATGGAAGCGTTTTTCCTTAGATCATTTATTAAAGTGACAAGTATATTTTACTCCCATTTTAAATTGGGCGTTTTTGTCCTTTCTTTGAATAATCTTTATCGTTTGGGGTGATATATATTGAGATCACTCATAATTAACATATTTATGGTTTAAATTGATCAAAAATACGCATAATTCAATCGTTTATTGTGTCTGAGAAGCGATCAATAAATTTCACTCAATAGTTCCCACCATACAAATAGACATAAAATTTTCCCAATGAAAAAAATATTTAACTTATATACCAGAAAAAGGTGCAGCCTTTTGCAGCGTCCTACTATAAAGACACGTTGCTGAGAAAATAAATCAAGGAAAGCATACCTCGAAAAAAGCTAACACGATCGCTTGACACTTCAAAGAATTTGAAATTGCACAGAATAAATTTTACTTCTCATTTTCATTCTAGGGTCGATGCTTTATCTTTCCTCTCATCCATTATTCCTGTTACAAAATACTCAGCTGCTCTCTGGACAGTGGGGATTAGAATAAATTGTACTTCTCGCTAACATTTTAGGGTTAAGCCACTTGACGTAAATACCTAATTGAATTGGTTTCCAGAAAAAAACATGACCCGTCTCAAAATCGGCTAACTCAATCATCTTCTCCGGGCTTGGGAAAGGCTATGCGACACTATGGAATATTGAAAATATAATACCCATGTACTTCGACACGTTAAATTCTGCTATTGAGTAGACGAGAGGTTTGTATTTCCTAGGATCCAAAAAAAATGTCGAAAAGAAAGTTAGGTACGTAAAATTTGAGTATTTAGACTCTGGAAGAATAAAATAAAAACTCTTCTAAATATCGAAGATAAGTTATACGTAAAAACAAGAAAAAAATCTTAAAAACTACTTACTTAAAAAAATGGTGTATGATAAATATTTCGGTTTATGCGATAAAAGAAAACGTTATGAAAAATCTCTAATGCCTAAGAGAAAAAACGGAAGAGATTAAAAATATTTTCTCAAATGAACGACATAGTAATTTTTGTGCCAACATAATTATTAGCTCCTCGTGTGCCAGGCGTAAAATACGTTCTGCGCACCATGCGCTTCCTGGCATTAATTTTGTAATAACTCACTTGTGTTGTACAAAATGTTATTTTGTAAATTGTTCCATCTTATCAGCTAACGTATCTATCTATTTACGAAAACTTTATGTTGATTGTGTAAGCGATTTTCCCAGAATAGCTATTTATATTCGAGAAATATTTTTTTTCCCTCACGTTACTAAAAAGGTAAACAGAGAAATATGTGACTATATGTTTCGTAAATTGAATTTTATAAAGGATGAATAAGTGATATTAAAAAAAATTAAAATAAAATCAAAGCAGGTTTTCCTCTTAGTAATTAAGTAACATAACTTTCAAAATTATAAATATTTTTTTGCTATGGCGCGCACCAATCTCTACATAGAAAAATAAAATTTCTCCACCGATTTCGCTGAAAGTAGCATTGTTTTTCTTTATTAGTGACGGAATGGTTTAAACAGTCGTTACAATGATATTCCATATGTACAACTGTTGTTATAACGTTTTAAAATTAGAATTCAAACATTGAACCTGCTATGTTTTATTAAGGCTAGCCCATAGACATATCACTCTGATTAGATACAGGTTACATATTCACAAGACAAAGGTGTGTTTGGGTATAATATTTCAAAATGGAAAACAGTTAAAGTTCGTATGTAGGTACCTACATTTATTTTTCAGGTATATTTTAAAATAAAATTTTCATTGTTTCTTTGTTTAGAGATAGTTTTTTTCGTTGTCAAATCAATTGTGGCACCCAAACGACAAGCAAAAATTCACAAATTAATAAGTTTATTTAAAAAAAATAAAAAATCCCGAGCCAGGCCGCGTACACATCAGCTAGTTTCAAATATTTATTACCTGACTTGTGACAAACATCAAGCTTTGCATAATTTCAATTCTGATTTGTTTTTTTGTTGATAAGCGATTATGCTTCATTTTAATATGTTTTTACTATCGCGAGCGAATCCGCCGAGGATTCGATAGGAATCGACGGTAGGTGCTCCATATGGAGCGTTGGCGTTCCACAAGTCAAATAAAATTTAGTAAATGAATCTTAACTATTGTAAGATTCTCTAGTGCTTAAATACTGCGATCAACTGGACACGTTGAAAGCATATCAGATTACAGAACACCAATATTTATTTCATTTTACAAATGAAAATAAGTTTTAAAGTTATAGATCCTTCTGAATATGATACAGTGAGCTGAAAAAACCTAAGTAAGTTATTTTTAGTTATGTTTATTTCTTTATTCGTTTTGCTGCTTTATCCAAGAGGTTTTATAATTGTGTTATTTGTTTTTATGCATTTCTTTAAAGTATACATGATGATATTTTGTTGGAGCATACATTGTTATTAATTCACTGCATGGGACATTATTTACATATTATGTTAAATTCATCGATAGTTCCTAAAAAAAAACTAGTTGAATATTCTTTCTGGCAATAGTGCGCACGTAATTAGAAAGCCAATGGCGCTGTTACAAAATTAAAATAAAATTTAATAATACCCTCCAAAGTAAGGCCGAGATATTTAAAACTTCTCCTTGAACTAGTGCGGGCTACTGGCATCGTTTTAACTTTACAGTGGAATGAAAGTTTTAATGGGAAGTAATGTTTACAAACTCCGACTTGGGCACTCGTACATGCCTTTTTCAATGAGGGACTTGAATCTATATAATAATTAAAATTTCTATTTTTATCAAGGATATGATTATAAATGAAATACAAGTACTTCACTTTGTTAACCTTCCCATTACCAAACACAAAAATATCTTTCTGATACCAAGATGATTCGCCAACGTTACCATAAAATTCAGTTATGTGCACTTTACAAGAATTTTTCAATCTGTTCAATACGGGTCTGTGTATGACCCAGGTACACTTCTTCTTTTTTTAAGACCCTTTATACGGTCTTCTCAAATTTAACCTATGCTCTGTGGAAAACGTCAAAGCCACCTACCGGAACTGTAATTAGGAAAATGTTAAATTGTTGATAAAAAGTATTTTCTCTAGACTATATACACAACTTATACTCATGTATAAGTTGTGTATAGCTATATTTCGCAGTCGATTTAAAAAGCTTTCGCATTTGTACTATTTGGAGAGTTAAGTGGCTAACTATAGAGAATTTCAATAAAAAGTTACAACGATTTTTCTGAAGTCACTACATTATGGAAATTAATTAAATTTGTTTAATATATGAGTAAACAGAGTGAACATAGTAAGTAGCATGAATATTGGAAAAATGGGGTTTTTAAATTTACTTATTTTTGTCAATTTTCATTGTATAATATTAATTAAATCAATGGAAACTTGTACCCGCTAAGCCACTGCAGGTACCTTGACAGCAGGAGTTAAGTTCAAGAATATTATATAACACAACAATAAATAACAATCATCACACAAATGCAGCGCAGTAATAAAACAATATAGGTGTACGAATATGCATGTTGTGATCAATGTATACAAGTTATTATAAAAATATTTTTTTTTAAATATGGAAACAGCAAAAAGTTTTCTTATAAAGATACTAGACTCCAATTACATAATATCGATTTAAATAATATTACAAAAATACCAAATTATCAGCAAGTTTAGTATTTAACAAATTAAGAAATTAAAATAAAAAAAACAGTAGGACAGTTTTGTTGCAGTGAGGATAGACTTAATATAATAAGAGCACTTAAATAATTTTAAAGATACCCACAGATATTTAGGAGATATATGATGATTCTCATATGAATTTTCGACCGCACCACATTAGATGTGGAATACTTGTGGAACAAAATTCGTGGAATTAACGGGGCATTAATCAATTCCTTTCCAAGTAAGATGAGGTGGCCAGAAGTAATAAAGTTTAATTGATTCAGGAAATTGCGAATACAAAATGAATTTTTAAAAAAATAACAAACTAGATTCATAAACGAGTTGTTTGAATTGATGAGTTTTGATCGTGTCAAGTTTTACGGATGCTAATTAAAAATATTAAACTAAGAATATCTCTAAGCTACATTGTAATATTTCCATAAAACAATTTTGCTGTCCCGCAATTTTAGAATTTTATGAAATAAGTTTAAATTGTTTATTTAGTTTACATTTCTCAACCGATTTTTAAATATTTATTTTTATTTTTAGGAAGACAAACATTCTGAGGTTACGAATAACCTGAAAATATTTGAAAATCTCCTACTACTGTCACAGTAAGCAAAATATGTTGCTTGTGTCGTTATTGAGGACGCAGAAGAATTGAACCAACGACGTCTGGCTGAGACCCGGAAAAGACCAGTCGAAATATTTTAGTCAAGTCAAAATAAATATTTTTAAATGTTTTTCTTAAAATGTTACATGGTCTTTCTACTTCAAAGCGAACTGTTATTTAATCGGTTTAGTAAATATTTAAGGTAAATCAAGTTTAATAATGTTATTTTTAAGTTCTACAAGTAAGCAAGTACTTGCAGAACATAATCATAACATTAAGTTTGATTTACATTAAATTAAAAAAAAAATAATTAAAGGAGTTCCACGAATAGAACACAAAAAAAAATTGGTTTAGTTTAGAAATGAGATCTCTGAGACGAATGTGTGGTAAAACCATGTATGATCGTGTGAAAAATGTTGAGATTCGTAAAGAATGCAAGGCCGATGTAAACGTAGTGAGTAAGATTAAAAAGGGGACGTTTAGATGGTTTGGGCTTGTAGAGCGAATGAATGAAGAAAGGAATGTAAGGAGAATATATGACGCGAATGTGAATGAAAGAAGAAGCCGGGACGTCCAAGGAAGACGTGGCACGATCAACCGAATCAAATACTTGAGTCGGACCATGTCAGAAGTCGGAATAACAGAAGAGAATGTATGAGACGTTGTATGAAAGTGAATGAAGCAAGAAGTGTGTGCCAAGATCGAGATGTTTGGCGGTCCGTCCTCTCTGCTTACCCCTGTGGGGAAACGGCGTGATGGTTAGTTAGTTAATTAGTTAGTTAGTTTATTAGATTTCTTAAACTTTTATCAAAAACCTAGCTGATGTATACCCGGCCTTGGTCGGGTTTATTTTATTTTTTTGGAATACCGATATATAGTTAGGAATTTTTGCTTGTCATTTGGGTTCCATAATTGATTTGGTAGCGAAAGTAATACCTTGCGACGACTATTACAATCTCTAAACAAAGAAACAAAGAAATGAGAATTCGAAAATTTTATTTCTTTCCAAACATTTATATTTTCCAAAACATATCCAAATAATAAAGTTCTTAAGTAGGTATCTACTTGCGTTCTCCATTTTATAAATATTATACCCGAAAAAATCTTCTTCTTTTGAATTTGTAATCTGTGACTAATCAGAGTGGTATATCTATAGGCTAACCTCAATGGAACATGGCGGGTTCAATGTTTTCATACTTATTTTAAAACGTTATAGCAACAATTTTACATATTGGATTTTATTCAAACTACTCTTTAAACCTTCCCGAGAATTAACTGTGCTATTTGCAGCGAAACATATCGAGTAATTTTCGAAAAAATCGAAAACAGACAGACAAACATTCGTTTTTATACATAGAGAAGATGGAATAAAAATAATTCCCCCCAAAGCCAATATAATGAAAAAAAAATTAAAATCTTGCATACCTCCCTTTTTGAATTTTTATGGTTTTTTCTAGGTTTTATTTATATACTTACTGAAAAACAGGCAATATCAACAATTTTTTTCAGCCCAATTTTGTTGAATATTTGATAGAGTAGAAGTTATGCTTGATAATATTCGAATACAGAAATCACTAGATTAGCAGATCGTTCCGAGAACCCGAGCAAACTCATAATTTATCCAAATCACCGTACCACCGATAACGTCCCACGATTTTTGGGTTTAAAGGAATAATATATGGAATCCTTAAAACTACTTTGTTTGGGTACATGAGCCATGAGCCATGATTAATGATATATTGATTTCTACCCAAAAGGTTACCTTTCTAGGTCCATCTTAAGCCTTTGATTGAGTCCCCTGACCTTAACTTGACTCTTGTAATACCGTTCTTTGGGGAAACTGTTCTATTTATTTAATTCGGTTCAGCGCACGGTCGTGACTAGGCATGTGAAGGCGAGATAACTTTGTCTAAGCATGTGAGATAGGTTTTAAGGCCTTTGCGAAATCCTACAAAATCTACTTCATTGATTAAATAAGAAGGTGCTAATAAAATTCAAGACAATGGAAGCAACATTTCGTTTTTTTTTTTTAAATTTCCGTATGCTAAAGTGCAAAAAATCTATTAATTATTTTATCTTGGGATTGCGAATATGGAATATCCATATTTTTATATTTTTTCGTAAAGTAAATGGATGTATCTAAAAAATCGAATTCTCTTCTATTTTGTCAAATAATTTTTTTTTTTGGAAAACATGCAGTTTTGCAATATAATTTTTTACAGATTAAGTTGTTCCTTTGTTGAAGTTTCCGCTATACAAAAATATAAAATATTAAAGTGAAACTGAAAAGGAAAAATAAAATAATAAAATAAATTATCCAGTTTCCTAGAAACATTACGTAAAATACATTTTAAATCTAACAATGAAAAAATAATGTAACACACAGCAGGTGTGGGGAGTTGAAACTAACCTTGCGATTTATTTTTTTCTGGTATGAATTTACTAAATTTGAATTTTCCTGAGGACAAATGGAAAACATCAACATCTGAAAAGATTTTGTGTACGTTCTTCTGAAAAAATGAGTGTTATATGTAGTTTGGTTTTCAAATGTGGGATGTGAATTGTTGAGCGTATGATTCATACTGGAGAGTTGATACGAATTTTTTATAGAAAGTAGTAATTATCAACTTCAAGTGACAATGAATTTTTGGTCGAGTATGTTTCGGGTATATCTTCTAATGATGATAAATTATGGAATTCTAATCAGTCTTTTTGTAGTGTTCGATTGGACTTGTAATCTGAGTGTTTGAGAGCTATTTATGAATTATTTCTAATCTTCCAATATTTACATTATATTATGGATTCCAATTCACCGATCCAAATAAAATTGAGTGGTGTACAGTTTAGAAAGTTTAAAAAACAGAATTTAAGAATCTCTAAGTACCAATGACATGTCTCTATGAAATATCTTGGGATTGATTATGAATATTTTACAGGGAGGGGTTAGTACATCCTAGTGAATCATTTGAGGTAAAGATCAAACAATTTATTATGAAAAATGTATGTATGTATGTATGTGTTTGAATTGTGCTACGTAGTGAAGCGTTGTGAGTGCGCATTGATTAAGTTACGAAATATTTTTCTTAAATGACGGTAGGGAGTCAAAAAACATATCGAGATTTAAATCTACTTACATGAAGGATGAAGTACACATCACTTAAAACACTTTTAAATAACATGTTTTTTGACAATAGCGCCCTTGAGGTGATTTTCCACAAAAACGGCGCTATGCAAATAATCCAATAATAATAATAATTATTATTATTTCGTCAAGGAGCATGTTGTTTAAGTCACACGCCGGCGTATTGACATAAACTAGTACATTTAAATAAACACACGAATATAAACTATGTAATAATTACATTTAACAAGGCATTATCTGCGCTCATGGTAATGTGTAAAGACGGGCCCGGGTGGATGCGGACTGTCTACAGCGGTATTTCTGCCCTGGCCGGTCAGTTTGTGAAGAATATTCTTTATGGCGTATGTTTTTCTGATAGGCTGCAATCCTTATTCAGCGACAAATACCGTAAATAAAGACCTCGTTTTGACGGTCTTTCGCAGATGTTATTTTAATGTTTTCTTTATATTTATTTATATTACACTGTAAATGATTATTATTATTATTTTATAAAACATTTGTTTGTTTGTTATTTTTTCTCCTTTATAATAAAAATAATCCCTTGGTGCCTAAAAATACTAACAATTAAATATAATTTATTTTTAAATTATTAATAAAAAAATGTCATTTATGTTTAAAAATTTTTTAAATAATTTTCTAAGGTGTTATCAAGCATAAAATATGCTACACATGCGTTAACAAGGTGCCGTGGTGAAAGTGTTAAAGATGACATAGGCCCCGAGGGAATTTATTTTCCATAGGGCTTCCTGTGGTGGAGTGTATTAAAAAAAACAAATAAGAACCTACAATGGTGAAACATTACAACACACATATGTCGTTGTATCTGATTAAGCAGATATTTAATTGATGAGAAGTATTGGTATATGAATTTGGGAGAAGATGCTTATAATTCTGACTATAAAATAGCCCAGGAAATAGTCTAAAAACACCATCATGGAAATGATCCATATCAGTTAGTGAGTACTTTCATAAAGAAATTTAGAAATTTTTCATATCCACTTTTGTAGTGTAAATCCATGTGTTCATTTGCTGATTAAATTCGTACCGCGAAGAGCTTTTTTCCTTTGACTAGTTTCCCCTGTGATAAATGAAAAATATCTCTCGTTCTGACAATTAAGACTAAGGCCTAATATATCACAAGAAGGGGATCAAAAACAAAATGAATAAAATTCCCCGCCGAGGGAAGCCAACCTAAAAAGCTTAGCAAAGTTTCGTTCAAATTCGTGCTAAGGGTTAGGTCGCACTGGGCATAGCAAACCGATCAATGCTTTCCTTTCATGTAGGATTAAGACTGATTAGGATGATATTATTACAGATCTGTAGTAAAATTATTCAAATCCGAAACTTTAGAAGTAAATATGATCATATTATGAAATATGTTGAAATACATTTATTTTTATTTTTTATTATTTATTAAATTAAAAGAAATAAATAATTATTTCACTTTCTTAACTTAACTACATACATATTATATTAATTAACTACATATATATTATATTAATTAACTACATACATATTATATTAATTAACTACATATATATTATATTAATTAACTACATACATATTGTATTAATTAATTACATACATATTATATTAATTAACTACATACATATTATATTAATTAACTACATACATATTATATTAATTAACTACATACATATTATATTAATTAACTACATACATATTGTATGAATTAACTACATACATATTGTATTAATTAACTACATACATATTATATTAATTAACTACATAAATATTATATTAATTAACTACGTACATATTAGGTTAATTAACTACATACATATTATATTAATTAACTACATACATATTATATTAGTTAACTACATATATATTATATTAATTAACTACATACATATTATATTAATTAATTACATACATATTATATTAATTAACTACATACATATTATATTAATTAACTACATGCATATTATATTATTTAACTACATGCATATTATTGTTAACCTATTTTAAAACTTATATTGTATATCATATTATTTAATATTACATTACATTATTTATATACCTTACATATTATTGATATACTATATATTATTCCTATTTTACATCTAATAGCTATCTTGATTATTATTCTTTTATATTACGCGTTGTTATTTCGATTACTTATTTTGAGATTTAACAGTTTTTTTTCTCGGTTCTCCGTTTTCAGGCTATCGGGAAGGAGATTAAATTGTAGTTATTAAATATAAATACATACAAAATATTTAATAGTACAGATATATCTTAATAGCTAATTACAAAAAAGTATAAATTCATTTAACAAAAAGTGCCCAATTCAATAAAGAAAGATTTCTCGTGTTTGAGTTGGGGAGCAGCGCCATCTAGCGACAGTAGTGGTATGCATAGAAATAAAAGTATATCAAGAATGTAATACAGATAAAGTTTGTCTCGAACACGGCAGTTACTACAAAGTAGAAGACTAATAGTACGTGATACTAGAAATGCAACACTAAGGCGTATACAAGATATATACATAATACATTCATATTTTGAAAGGCCTGATCGAATATTTCTAGAGGATATGTTTCCTTTTTTTAAATTTAAATACATTATTTACGATGAAGAGTTTTATAAAATTTAAGAAGAAATTAAAACTTGTAATTACTGTTGGAGTTATCTAATAATTGTTTGATTTGTGATTTTAAAGACTTTTTTTTCTGTTTTGATTTTCTATGGGAGGACATTAAAAAATGTATACCTTGATAGGCGTAATGGAGTTGAGAAGCACTAGTTTTAAATTTAGGGATTTCTAAGTTGCCACGTGATCTTGGTCGGTTACTTATTTTTGTGGAAATTTTTTAATTGAAATGGTGTTTGTGAATTTGTAACAATCTGTTATTTTTGAAGATTTTATTTAAACTGAGGACTCTAAACACACTCATATATGTATATACCCTCATGCCCTGTGCTTTTTTTACCACTTTCAGTCATTACTTTATTCATGTTCAATTTTTTATATTGTATTAGTGTAGTGTTCGTGAACTTGTGATGTTTTTATAAATCATGTGTTCGTGTGTACAAGTCAATTTTCTATTTTGTAGATTATTATTATCATGAAATTGCAGCACGTGAATAGCTATGCCAGTGATTAAACAAATAGAATATTGGAACAATTTTGACGCAATGAGGATTTTAGATATAATAAAAGGGGAATCTAATTAACGAGAAAGTGAACATAATTCTTTTTTTCTCGAAATTTTGTCTCACGAAGCTCGATGAAGTTCTGGGAAGGAAAAACATATGAGGGGTGTGTAGGAGTCTGGGAGTCAGTGTGTTCAGGAGTGGCAGATGTATTAATCCATCACTCCCACTGCAGTGTAAGGCGATGGTTCGAGAGTCTCCGACTGGTGAGTCAATGGATATCCGTCATCCGACTTTTTTCACAGTTGGTGGTCAAACTTATCTGCCGCTAAGACCTGGACAAATTTCACCCCATAAACCCCACGTTAAGTCACCAAACGTAGGGAACCACTTGTATCCACATATGGCAAGGGTTTTGGCTATCCAATGAATGGTTCCCGGGCGGTGGTACCCATACCCGTTTCCTAAATTGGGGTTTACTTCTTTTTGAAAACATTTTGAAACTTGTAAAGCACCCTTGATGAGATGAGTTTCAAAAGGACACAGAAAATATTGAACAAGTTTTCTTATCACAAAACCCACTACAACTTTAACACTGCCAATCGAAAATAAGAAATTACACAAAAACATTTCACACTTTCACTATCTGAGATAAGACCCGGAGTAGTTTCCTTTGGACGAATATTTCAGTTCAATTTATTCAATTGAATCTCATAACTACATTCTAATATTTTATCATTGAAGAAGATAATATAGACAAATCTCACATGAAACATGAAACCGAAAAAGGCGCAGAAAATAAAAAGGTGTAAGTCGCATGTAGGAATCAAACCCCAATCGACACTCAAGATTGGCAATATATTCGGGTAGAATTTTTCAATCATACAAAAATATATCAGCTAATAATATGGGAATTACTGATAACAGTATTGGTATTCTCAAGTATGATATCGTTGAACGTAACATAAAATAAACAGGTCTCATTAGCTCAGTGGTAAGACAAAAGTCCTGGGTTCGATTCATTTTTACTTACTGTGCCTACTGCTTTTTCATGTTTCATTTGAGATGTTTTAATATTATCTTTTCAATGATTGAATATTTCAGTAATTTACAATAGAGAATTGAAGGTAAAATATTGTGAAACAATTATTGTTCTAGCTTTATTACACGAGGTGGAAAAATAGATCTTGACAAATCCCAGAAACGATTTGTTTCCGTGTTACTTATGTGGACATTAGAAAGAAGGACAGGATGAAAAACTGGTATTCGTCATGATTAAAAACCGCCGAAAATTCCAACACTTTAATGATACATTATTAAGGCGATGCAATGGGAAGTAATGCAAAATCATCTGTCTTTGATTTGAAAATCGGATTACCTTTAAATATCATAGATGGTGTAATTAAATACTGCAAATATAATACATCTTTGACTTTCATTTAACGGGGTATTTTATTTGGTGAGTTTTTTATAAGCCTAGTAAAAAATAAACTATAAGAACTGAAAAAAAAAATCTCCTGCAATCAAACCTTTTTACGATATTGTCATATCGTTCATTGTGACAAATTAAGTTTTTAAGAATGTGACCGTAAAACATTTTAATTATTACTGATCTTTACAAAATTAAATAAAACACCCATTTTGGTGATGTTTTTTTGTGTAAATCGAAACATGCGGCCGATGTTAGTGGGAATTTAAACCCTTTCGTCACCTACATAAGAACTGCATGATTTCGTTCGAAATTTAGGAAGTGTATCGCTTTAAGGAATATGTAAAAAAAATGAAAAATAGGTATATAAAAATAAATGTCTATACACAATTATCATCCCAGCTGAAGAACATTTTAAAATGATTCAAAAACATTTTTTATGTGGCATTTAGGTTAAGCGCGTTTAAACGGTATCACACGTTAACTCTACAAAGAATAATTTCCATCAGTGCACCTGTCATCTTTGAGGATGCTGTGTGGAAGGCCTTTTTGAGGAGAAGAAGGAGTGAACATATGTCTTGAAACCCTTGTTGCAGGAGGGAGGAAACACACAGGCCGGAAAATCATTCCACAGCAGGATTTTTGAACTCAAAAATGAATCGTAGAAATGAATGAGCCATTCACATGTGAAAACCGTCAACCATCTACAATAATTTGGGCGCTCGTTTCTCAGAGCATCTTCTATTGAAATACCGGCAGAACAAGGACAGCATTCCCACTTGACGCCTGTGTTCTAAATATTGCAATCCGTTTGTTAATATAGAGATATTTATCAAACGGACCGCCCTTTTCTGCACGCAGTCAGAAGGGGTACAGCAAGGAGAAAAAGATGGAATTCCATAAAAGCCAAATATAAAATGAATGATCTTCCTGAACTATGTAGGTAGTACAGTAACGCACAATTCCGCAGTTCCCAAGTGTCCTTCTCGTGCCAAACCAAACCAGGGAATAAATTTAATATTACATCATTCAATGCCCCATCTGCTACATTCAGGTTCTTTAGCGACCCTTATAAGTCATGGGTCGTTTTATTTCTGAAATAAAATTTTTGAAAGTAGGAACAAGGATTTTTACGAATAGTATCGATATTCACATTAAATGATGACTTTCTTAATGTTCTCCCATAAATTTTCCACAAATTACGACATATAATGTTTATTACATCAATTCAAAACTTTACATTATGAACTCAATCGACATCGCTTGCTTCATTTATATTCATATATCGTCTCATACATTTTGTTATTTATTATTTTATTGCGACCATATAAATTAACATTGAAATATGAAATAAGGTGCAAGTATAAACAATGTTTTCAGAATAATGTTGAAGATACAAAATTATGCATATATTAGTTATTATATTTTGTAAACTATTTGATGTTTTTGTGGTTTTTCTTAGTCCTCCTCACTAGGGGGTGCTGTGCTGAGGCGGCCTAGACTTATTTATGTTGATGTTATGTAATTTGGTCCAATCTTCGATGTCGTTGTTAGTGCGGTTTGTAATGTTGTTTCATTGACCTCTTTCAGTCAGACTTGTATTCTTGACTTGTACTCCCTAAACTTTCATTTTTATTTTATATCTGGGGGAAGGATATTGTTGCGTTTTGTCGCAAAATACGCGAAGTTTCTTTGTCCGAAAGCAAAACTACAACAAGGAATATTTTTTATATCGCTTTGGTTAAATCTAGCGTCATAAATATGTGGTTTAGTCGGGGTTCCATTTTTTTGAAAAATTTTTGCTGAACATTATTGGCGTATATTTGTAGTATATCCGGTATATCAAAAAAATTGAAGATGTCTGTCGAAGGCGTTCTTATGGATACTTTAAGTATTTTTTTTTTATTATTCCTTTTTAAATTGTATTTAGACTCTGTACGTACTTAGATATCGCAGATCTCCATCCTATAAATCCATATTCAATTCTAGATTGATGTAATGCATAGAATTTTTTTTTCAATACCTTTTTGCTTGTCACATTTCTTAGATGTTTGAAGAAATGTATAAGAAGTAATACCTTTAATGCGTAGGTCCCAATTAATTTTTTTATTAATTACTGTTCCGAGATATTTTATGCTTTGTGATTTTATTTTAATGGGGCAGTGACACTTGATATTACATCTTCTGTTATTCTGTCATCTGACCAGGCCAGAGTCAAAAATTATGATCAAGAATTTCGTTAGGAAGAGGGTTTTTGTGCATTTGAACAGCGTTGATGCAAAATTTTGGCTCAACAGTCGCTCAGTAGGGTTGGGAAGAACGGCCGTAAGATGGGTTTACTTTGCACTTTTTCAATTAATAGCAACATACTGTGTCGTCGGATGGGGAGGTAGTGCAGCATCAATTCTTTACACAACGTTCTCATTTCAAAACCTATTGTTATGGATAATATTCAATTGTTACCCATTACACCCATCAGAGCCAATTAAAAAAATCCCAATCTTAGGTATTCGACAGTTACACATAAAGATAATGAATTCTCATGTACATATGGAAAAAAAATTAATGAACAAAATATTTTTAAAAAATTACACCCTCTACTCATCACATCTGAAACGCAACACTTTAAAAAAAAAATTATATGAATACCGCACAGGAGTCCCAACTGCTCCCAACCGTCTGGAGCCAGTGAGACTATGGAATTCCCAATTGGGGAATATTGTGAAGCTGAAGGTATTGGGGAGGGGAAGGAGAAGGGAAAGAGGGAGGTGGAGAAATACCTGGCTATTCAGATCTGGTCACCAAACACGGCTAAAAGCCATTTCAAGCAACGTTTCAATTCTGAATGGTGGTATTTTACCAGGGTGATACTGAGAGTATCTTCCACTCTGGAACGTGCGCAAATATACTATATATTATTTTTAAATTAATTAATTGTGAAACAATTGGGATTTGAACCGGCGACCTCCGGATTCGTAGTCGAGAGCCTTACCCCTCGACCATCGAGGCCGTCAAACACTTAAACGAAAGCGGCCTTAGCCCAAAGAGGTTCTCTTATATTGCTCACAAAATGTTCAACTTCCTGAGTACTGATACTAGAAAATTAATATCTGACCATCTTTATGCGATCAGCGTTAAAAATTGGTTATTTGACAAAAGGAAGGAATTATTTTAACGAATGCCTTACATCGTAAAATAGATTAATTACTGTCATTATTAATACATTAACTTATTAAAAAAAACATTTATTGATATATAAATATATTATAATTTTATTCCTATCTTATTTTATTTTTATATCTTTAATAAATCTCTACTTTGATTTTTTCTTTCAACATGCAACTTTATTTTGTCTTAAGATGCTTTTATTCCTATTCATATTACATTTTTTTATTTTATAAATTTTATTATTAGTATGTGAATTGACAACAAATATTAGAATATACAACAAATTTCGACCACTATAATACGGACATATGCCTATTTGGTAGTCGAAAATAATGTAAATTTTATACAATAAGTAAAATAAATAAAAAATAAATAAAAAAAAGGAATCGCGTATTTGAAAAAAAAATTATTTGTTATCATTAAGACTGAAAACTTTTTGCTATTTAACATCGTTTATTTGGAGAAGAATTCGTTAAATATATTATTTACAAGACGTGTTTCCTAAAACACAGCCGCATTCCGAAGCACTCATTAATCAAGTAATGTTATCTCTAGTACATTCTCTACTTTATTTCAAACATCAGCAATTGTACTTAGAAAAAGGATTATTTCTGCCTCTTCCAAAAAACACGACGATACATTTAAATTTCGCTAGCTTACACAGTACACAAGCTCAGGTATTACACGGGTTTTATATGAGCAAATGTTGTGGTAAGCATAATTTAAATTTATTGTTTATGGGCCTTTGAATAAAAAGAATGGCTCCATTTTGAGAACAGGCAGCTGTTTTTTTCTTCATAAAAACAAGAAGGAAATTTATTAATATTTTACCCAAAGTACTTGTTGTTACACAAATAACTACGTACACGTGACGTGCCTAGGTGAATTACTCGTATGATGTTTTTGATTTGGAAGGTCGTGGGTATAAATATGTTTAAGGGGGAGAGGGCTGTTAGCCAGGGATTATCAATTCAATTTACATAATGATGATTTTATTACGCAATAGGATAGATGAAATGTTTTTTGAAGGGAAAAATATTGATTACATATTTTTTAAATTTATATCGGCTTAGCATTTATCAAAATCAAATCAGGTATACGACCCTTACCTACTAACCGCCCTACGTATGTATTACAAAATAGTAGATATGTTCAACTGCACGGAACATAAATATAAAAAAAAACGATTATTGGATACATTCTCAACAATTATCAGTGAATAAGGGGTGTGTTTTGTATATTCGGCTCTGCTGTTAATTATTTGGTATGGTGATTACATGATGTTATTGCTGAATTTGTTCGTGAGGAAAATTAAATATTTAGTTGTATTTCGTGAAGACTATCTATTCTGTCTACGTACCTACTGTGATGTGTTTTGCTCCTGTGTTATTAATGTAATTTGATTTTTTATTACAAAATATGTAAAATACGTTCATAAAAGGCGTAAACAATATAATAAAGAAAATTTTAAAAAAATATATGAAATTACCGTAAAAAGCGGAAAAAAATAATTGCAATCCTTTCCCGGTACGTTTTTTAAATTACAAATTTTACCGAAGTTTTGAAATCAGCTATACAAAAATATTAAAGTTACTGTTTATGGAAAAATGAAACTATACCCTAATATTCATTTTCATAGTTTCTTCAAAAGATTGGTATTCACTTTGTGGCGTCATTATTAATAAATTAAATGTAAATTATTTTGTATTCACCACTGTGTAGATATGAGTATATTAATAAAGTGGTGAATACAAAATAATTATAATTTTATTTATTTATTTTTAATTCACATTATTAAGTATTTATCGAAGACGGTCAGAAAAATGTCATATTTCCGATTTGATTTTGGTAAACGCTATTCTTATATTAACTCTAAACATATGTAATAAAAATACATTCTTAAGATAAATTATGTTTATCGAATTACGCGGTAATATTATAATTTTTTCTAATTCTTAAATAATCCCTATCTTATGTCTCCCTCCCCCTTAAACGCGGATCGTGATGATAAACTACTACAGCATACTTGATGCTATTTAAAATATTACCGGCCATTTTTAACGTACTATTCATTTATAATGTTTTAAATCATTTTCATTAGAAATCATATTTTAATTTAAAATTACTAACCTGAAAGACATCGGATAAATGGTAAACGGCAAATTAGCGTATACTCTATTTCTTAGTAATTGAAAGAATGATATACCGACGCTTACTGTCGTGACTTTTTGCTATGTATAATGAATAATTCATTCAAAATAAAACGTTAGAATTACGCTCTTAAGTAATTTCATCCCGACTAACGTTAGAAACATGTTTCAGAATCTACAGGAATATAAGATTGTAATAAGCATGAGAAGGTTTTCTCCACTGATGGATTAAGGCTTCTCTAATCATCTTTGTTGCCGAGGAGATGTGATTCATAATAAATTATACCAGTTGAATGTAACACAGTTTCTCATAAAAATCTATACAAAAGAACAGTATTCATCATTTGGGTTACAGGTTTAGCCCCCTGCCCCCAGTGTAATGCAATACCATTCATAAATGAAAAATGTACATAATCTCATTAAGGCCATCCACCGGCTAAAATTTTAACGAAATCACGCGCTCCTTATGCAGGTGGCGACAAGGTTCAAAATCCCGCTGTACATCGGCCGCATGTTTCGATTTCGCCAAAAAAAACATCACCAAAATGCTTGTTTTATTCTATTCTGTGAAGCTCAGACATAATTATTAAAAATGTTTTACGGTCATATTCTAAAAAACTTAATTTATCACAATGAACAACGCGAAAATATGTGAAAAAGAGTTCATAAGTAGGAGATTTTGCGCTTTAAACATTTTTTTAATGTCTCATACTTTATTTTTTTCTAAGCTTATAAAAAGACATACCAAAAAATTGACGGTTAAATGAAAGGCTAAAATGTGATCTACCTGCAGTATTTAATTCAATCATCTATGATATTTCTAGGCCAACAAATTCTCAAACCGAAAACACACGATTTTGCATTACTTCCCATTGCATCGCCTTGAGTACCTCCTCGACGTACTCGGCAAATTATATTATTCTGCAACTCTAATTCCGGGACTAACTACTAAATACATGCACAGATTTATCGCCTACATGCATCTGGCAACAAATTAAACTATTAGTAAGTATGGATAGGTATATTTAATGTAAGTTTTCCCATGTTTAAAAGATACCTGAATGACATTTTTACGAAGCAAGGATTATTTGGAAGCATCACATATGAGGCATTGTGTGTATATATATATATATATATATTTAATTGATATTATTGTCTATCTACAATCTAAAAACATTTTTTTCTCTGTTTCATGCATTATATTAATTAATATGCAATTTACATTGTGTATTTTTAGCATTTTTATGTCATTCGAAATATTTAAAATATGTTCCATTTTTTTATTATTTTATTTATTTATTTTATTATTTACACGCCCAGAGGGCTACATACTAGTACACATACATCATTTTTAAAATCACCTAAGAAAAACAAAAAAAAAACAAAACATGCACAAGGTTAAATTACACTTGAAAAATGTTAAGTCACACTTGAAAAGCTACGACAAAAGTTAAGGTACACTTGAAAAAAGAAAAATCCTCCAAAACTAAAAATACACAGTAACAGAAAAAAAATAGTACAATATCCACAAAGTCAATATTAAGATTAATAACAAATAAGTAAATAATGTAAAAGATGTAGTTAACAATAATTTATAAGCTAGGCAGAAACAATTCGTTCATTATATTATGCACTTACATAATATATTATGCACTAGTATATTATGTATACTGTACGTTAGATTACCACCATTTTTATTTAATAGTTTTGTATTATCTGCAACTTAAAAACTTTTTGCTATTTTATTATCTCTGTGTCATGTAATTATACATTATTATCATATACTTGTATGTTACACCATGTACCTGTAATGTATGATTTTTTTTCAAAACCTAGCGTTAGTATTAAAAAAAACAGAACTAAAAAAAATAATTGCTTTTAAATACCATATTTAAGTGTTTTTTTATGGAGGATAGTTGATGGTCTCCTTCCTATGGAGAGCGATCTAAGGGGGATTTCTCAGGAAGACATGGCATTGATAAAATTGTACTCTCGTATTATAGTAACCGGTGTCACAGGCTTCCGATGTGTTCCGAAGGTATAAAAGGCTCGTCCCCATAATAAAATTTTCGTGGAGCTGCAGTACCTCGGGAGGCAAAAACATTGACAATAGGCGTTAATAAAAGGGTCCTTCAGTTTAGACAACAGAGTTTCATGGGGTATTCTGAAGTTATATAAAATGCGCTGAGCGGTTACCTGTGATATTTTCACTATACAAGTGAACAATTTAAAAAAAAATTATTTGAATTTCAAAATGCCTCAATAATTAACCCACTAGAAAATATTATATAAAAATATATTACGATTGTTAAAAAGAGGCGAATTGTTTTCCTTAAAAGTCTCTTTGAACCACCCCAGCTTGTTTTATGCATGTTATCAAAATTTTGAGCTCAGAGGTTATTACGTAATTAACCCATCCACCTCGAGGTAATGGAGCCATTAATTTCGAACCGCGCGCACTGCTTTCGTGTTGTAATACCTTTTCTTATTAAATGAACGATCATAAAAACATCAAAAATAAATTGAATTAAAAACGATTCGAGGAAAACTTTGAGGAAAATAGAATTTTGTTAGGTCGCGGTCTCTTCAAAATTTACACAATCATCAACACAAAGATTATTGTTGTTGTTTTGATCGTTTTTTTTTCTGGAAAGCCACAGATAAGATTGTTCGCAGTAGTGGACATAAATACTGTGATTATTTTACAGTTATTTCACTGGCACCTAATAGAGACACCACTAATTTTCTTCAATTACCTCCGTACGGTACCATTGACTAAAATTAAATTATTTTTGTTTTTGCTTCAAACTTCAGTTTCTTACTTTACTTGATATTTATTAAATTTCAAAACTGCGAGCCGTGAGACACCTCCATATTAAACCACGTAGTCGCTTCCTAACAGCTTTGTAGTATTTATTTAAATTATCTTTCTGCGGAAAAGAAATTAAATTATGAAACATTAAATCTTATTATTTATCATAAAATCTTTGTTATTTTTTTTCTGCTAGCTTTAACTTCAACTTCAACATTTACTAAGTATATATAACAACAAAAATCTGCTTAAATAATTAATTGTCGATAACGACAACTCTAAAATTTCCATTAAATATTGTACTTTCTTGCTGTTACAATATTTAAAATAATTAATACTCTATTACTCTTATTTACTTAAATTACTCATATTACCAGGCAGCGCCTATGTGGGTTCTCATTCTTACTAATATAATTTAAACAATGCATAAAAAAAATTATTTGTTCTATTTTATGTTAAAAATGTAGGAAAAAATAAAGGGAAAAAAATAATCAGGAAGGTGTGTAGAGGGCATTTATAGACGTATTTATTGTTTTTGTGTTTGATTCGTACAACTTCATAAATTTATTATTTCATTTAATATAAATCAAATTTAATAATCCTATTATTATGTCCTTCAATTATTTTAGTTTTAGTTATTATGACAGCTGTCTCGGGATTCAAGGCCATTTTACTTTGTGACGATTTACTTATATAATGTTATTTACTCCCAGCCAATTCTAATTTGGACGGGTGTTTAAAATAATTATTTACTATCAGTAAAACCGGTCTATTTAGAAAATAATTAAATTCTCTATTTTGTTAGCTTTTTTTAAAGTTTATAGTGTGTTTTCCCCGAAGTTAAACCACAATGTTTTCTTAATTGATATATTTAAATGTGTTATATTGTTTTGGTAGTGTGAACTTTCTGCTAAGTGGTGAAATCATATAAATAAGTCTGAGTTTCAAAATGGCCTTGAATGCCGAAACAGCTGTCACAATAATAAAAAATAAAATACTTGGAAAACTTAATAATAAAATTATTAAATTTGATTAACATTAAATTTAAAAAAATATAATATTAATGAATATAAATATTTTTCTACCCTACTGGTAAAAAAATACTGACACATACGGTTAAACGAAACCCAATAAGATCTCCCAGGGAAAAAAAAAACGATTTAAGTATTTAATGCTTTTAAATATTGAGATGAATTGTTTGTTGGTGGGTGTACAAACAGAATAAATGAAAAAGAATAAATTGTTAGCTGAAGTCATACAAGAAACTTATAAAAATACTGTATTACATATAATATTTCTCTCCTTTACCGCGTATGATAAGAAATTACAACAATATACCCGTACACTGCATTAATAATGAAATAGATCTTTTAATGACAGTTAATCAATTTAAAAAAAAATAAATTATCATTGATCTATTAAAATGAAGGGCATCATCAAATTATCAAACTGATAATGTGATGATGCCCTTTATTAAGTACCAAAACAGTGTACCATCAGCGCCGGTGACAAAAAGGACTTAGTTAATATACCTACTTTATAATATGTTTTCGATCTTTTACTTTTTTCTCATTTTTATTATCATTTTTTCGAGATAATGTTTTTTGTTGTTTATTGTACTTATTGATTATTATTGCTATATATACAATCACGTATGTAAGTTTTGGGCATGTTGCCTGTTGTATGTAATAAAATGAAATGAAATATGTTAGTTTTACAAAAATTAGCTTTAAATCTAGAGTAACAATTTATTCAATTTCATATTCCATATGTACACCCGATAACAAACAATTCATTTCAACATTTAAAAGAATAACGTTCTAAGGGTTTTTTAAATTATTAAATTATTTAAATTAGTGCCATCTGTGTGCGTGTATTACATTTCGTTTAGACTTAAGAGGAACGGCTGCGGTGTCTGTTTCATACATGCCTTTACTTTTGATTTCAGGCCAAAATACCCATCGAAACTGAATTATATATTTTTTGAATTAAAGATTTGGTAAATATCTAGTACGGATGAGAAGGATTTTATTTATTTTTCTTTTAAATTATGAAGTACATGTCATGGAAAAAAATCAATTTTCCTAATTTTAGAGGCAACTTAGAAAATTGTTTGCAGGTTTATTGTATATTTATAAAAAATATCGTATTTCTTATGTAAATAAAAATATAAAAACAAAACGTTTTTTCGGGTCGATATTTAAAAAAAATATAAATCACATTTGTGTTCCAAAGTAAATTGGTCGTTTTTAATTTAATTTATAGTCCACCATAATGCTTATTTTGAAATATTAAAAAAAAAAAATTATATTTTATTATGTTTTCAAAGTAGATGGGGTAAAACGTTTTTTTTAAATCACCGTTATCCCTCAAATAATTATTAAAGGTGCCTCTAAATTCGTTTAAAATCAATTCCGTTAATGGCCTATATTTCATAATGTTTACAAAACAAACACAAATAAATTACTTCTAATCCGTACTAGATATTTACTACACTTTTGGATGAAAAAAAAATATCGTTAGGTTTGGGTGAGTATTTTGGCCTCAAATATATAATAAGTTTTGTTTGAAAGAGGCCGCGCAACCATTCTTCTTAAGAAAGATGAGTTGTTGGATTGTAGATAAATATAAATTCTATAACAGTTTCCCCGTGGCACATCTGTGCTGAATCCAGTGACTCCCAATGTCGTCGACTGACTGAATAATCTGAGTAGCCCACTTTAACCTCCGCCAACTCTTCCCCTTCAGTTTTTAAACTGACAAAAGCCGAAATGAAAAACTTGAGATGGTGTAATACCTTAAAATAAATTAATCTCCGATTCTTTGCTCAGAGAAAAACCCTTTTATTTTACCAAAAAATGATAAAACTTTCGTATCAATCAACATCAAAGAAATTCAACACCGGATAAAATTATTTTATAAAAGTCCTCGTTTCCGTAAATCACCTTCTCTGAAAGTAATGAATTAACTCGCTACCGCCGCGGGGTATTCAATTTACGTCGTTCAGTTTGAAAATAACTAGCTCAATATATAAAATATATACTTTAAGGAGGAAAGCTTTTCAAAATCTCCTTTCTTTGTTTAAAGAACAAAGATCTGGAATTCAATGGAGAAAATGAAACTTTTTTAAGTTAATTTAAACGGGGATTAAGTTCGATAGAATCAGATCTTAAATCTTTCTCGAACAATCAGGAAATTGGAACCAGTAATATAATGGGTTAACATTTAAAAAAGTAATGTATTTAATGGGTAAACATTATACAAAGTAATGTATTTAATGGGTCAACATTGTACAAAGTTATATATAATATTGTTATGTAATATTGTTGGTCAACATTCTACAAAGTAATATATTTATATGGTCAACATTCTACAAAGTAATGTATTTAATGGGTCAACATTGTACAAAGTTATATATAAAATTGTTATGTAATATTGTTGGTCAACATTCTACAAAGTAATATATTTATATGGTCAACATTCTACAAAGTAATGTATTTAATGGGTCAACATTGTACAAAGTTATATATTATATTGTTATGTAATATTGTTGGTCAACATTCTACAAAGTAATATATTTATATGGTCAACATTCTACAATATAATGTATTTAATGGGTCAACATTGTACAAAGTTATATATAATATTGTTATGTAATATTGTTGGTCAACATTCTACAAAGTAATATATTTATATGGTCAACATTCTACAAAGTAATGTATTTAATGGGTCAACATTGTACAAAGTTATATATAATATTGTTATGTAATATTGTTGGTCAACATTCTACAAAGTAATATATTTATATGGTCAACATTCTACAAAGTAATGTATTTAATGGGTCAACATTGTACAAAGTTATATATAATATTGTTGGTCAACATTCTACAAAGTAATATATTTAATGGGTCAACATTCTACAAAATAATGTATTGGATAGGTCAACATTCTACAAAGTATTGTTACAATAAGATCTATTTGTACCCTCTCAATGTTTGAATTACTGTCATGTGACTCTTCCATTTAATTGTGCTTTGAGACATTCCTACACAATTCAAAGCATTCGATTTTTCTTAATTAAAATCATGTTACCTGACTATTCAAGAACACGTCGTAATTTTTCACAAATATTTTTCGACATTTTTTGTTCTACAAAAAACTATAGAAAGTTAACCTTTGTTCTACAAAAAACTATAGAAAGTTAAACCTTTGATCTAAAAGAAAGAGAGATCGTTAAAAAACAAACAGTCTGTAAAAAAAAAAAAAAAAAAAAAAAAAAAAAAAAAAAAAAAAAAAAAAAAAAAAAAAAAAAAAAAAAAAAAAAAAAAAAAAACCTAATTGTTACAAAGGCAGATAAAGGAAATAGTGTTATTATTATGGACAAAGTTGACTATGTAAATAAAACTATGGATTTTCTACAAGGGGATAATTTTGAAATTATTAAAATTAACCCTATTAACAAGTGTCAAGAACTGGTGAAAGAAGCCGTGAAACATTGTAAAAGTGATTTTTTTGTAAATTTGAAGAATAACAAAAAAATTGTTTTAAGTAACCCACAAATCCCTAAATTGTATAGTCTATTAAAAATTCATAAAATTAATAAACCCATAAGGCCAGTAGTTTCTAATTGTAATGCCCCGACTTACAAACTAGCAGGTACTATTAACAAAGTAATTATTGATGCAAATGTTTTTAAACCAACATATACAGTTAAAAATTCGTTAGAATTAGTTAATTATCTACAAGTACTGGAAATCCCTAATCATGCTATGTTGGTGTCTTTCGATATAGTCAATTTATTCCCCAGTATCCCAATTAAAGAAAGTAAAACAATCATTACTAACCTATTAAATGCTTCAAATTTATCTAAAGACTTAATTTATGATTTAAATTTATTATTCGACGTTATTTTTAAACAGAACTATTTTCAGTTTAATAACACCATTTTTAAACAGAAGGATGGCTTGGCAATGGGGAGTAGTACGAGTCCTTTAATAGCAGACATTTTTCTTAATAATTTAGAACAACAAATTTTCAATAGCGGTGCGCTCTTGTTAAAAAATATATATATATTGTTGGAAAAGATATGTCGATGACATATTTTGTATTTGGCTAGGGACGGAAAGACAATTAAACATATTTTTAAACTTTTGAATAAATTACACAACAATATCAAATTTACACTAGAAATAGGTATAAATAAGAGTTTGAATTTCTTAGATTTAAATTTAACTTTAAAGGATAATAAAATAGATTTCAATATTTTTCGTAAAGAAACATACACTGATATAGTTATTCATAGTTCATCAAATCATCCGTTCTCTCAAAAACTTGCTTCTTTCCACTCTATGATTAATAGACTAATTACCATTCCTTTGTCTGATCATAATTTTAATTTAGAATTAAACCTTATCAAACAGATAGCTTTAAATAATGATTATCCCACTAAATTGATAGATAAAATATTAAATAAAAAAATCAAACAACGTTACATAAAGCAGTATATTTACCCAGGGTCAAAGGATATAAATAAACAATGGCGTCGAATTTTATTTGTAGATAATGATTGGTCAAAATTAATAAACAAAAATATTCCAACTAGTATTCAACCAGCGTTCTACACAAATAACAAATTGAAGAATTATGTTTTAAATAATAAAGATAGTGATGTTAGTATTAAAAAATCAGGAGTTTATAAACTCAACTGTCATGACTGTAATGCATTTTATATAGGTAGAACCACCAGAAGTTTCGACATTAGAGTTAAAGAACATATTAGAGCATTAAAAAATAACAGTGAATCGGAATTTGCGGATCATTTAATAGAAAATGATCATACTTTTGATATAGATACAGGATTAAAAATACTTCATACGGGATACAAAACAACACAAATTAATAATTTAGAAATACTAGAAATTAGAAAAAGCGATAATTTAAAAATTGATATAATCAACAAACAAAAAAACTTTTTTGGTAACCCTATATTAAATATTTTCCCACTTACCAGGCCTTCCTACTCTAATGACCATTCCAACAACTTGACGATTTCTTAATTATACCTTTGTCACCTTCCTTTAACGATTGTAATTTCCTAGTTATTTGTCTTTCCCCTACCACCCCTCCCCACTTAAATCTTTGTAATTTCCAAATTATTGTAATTTCCTGATTGTAATTCCCTAATTACTTGTCTTTCCCCTACCACCCCTCCCCACTTAAATCTAACTGTTCTATATTTTAATTGTTAACTTCAGTATACATTGATACCTGAAGATGTGAGCATCGCTCACGAAACATGTTGTAATATTGTATATTAATAAAGTGATGTATACAAAGTTATTTTGTTTTAATTAAAATACATAATGACATCACAAAGTGAAAACCTTCTAGAAGAAGAATTCTTCTTCGAAAAAAAAAAAATATATTAAATATCTCTTTTCTTTTGTCCATTGATTCTTAGTAACATTGAAATGGACAGTTTATTCGTAACGGGAGTAAATGTAATGATAGGTACATATTAAATAAAATAAAAATCTTATTCGTCACTAGTTTCTACTGAATTTATCTTTACGATCCAATGGAAACACAACGACAAAGTGAAGTATTTCTAGAGGTATTTCTAGAGGTATTCAGAATGCAGGTATGCGATATGCAAATGAATTCAGTTGTTTAATGGAATGTTAAATGCCGTATTGTATTTTTATTGGGGGTCAATATCAATATAATACAAGGTTTTATGGAGAAAACTAAATTCTTTGGACAAACTTTTACTTGCATCGGGTATTTATCGTCGCATGCGATACCTTAAAACGTTACAAGTATGTGACACAATCGGTTCTGATAAAAAAAGCACCGGAGAATTTCATTTTCAGATAGCATCGCTTTTATTCCTAGAAAACTTCTTGCTTTTGATAACCTTAATAAAAATTCAACACAAAAGTAGTTAGATGAAAAAAATATATTACCTACTCCCACAACACTGTAGAAAGAAAAAATTGAAAATATTTTCGTTTGAGTTTATAAGGACGTTTAGTTCAAACACTGTATTTTGATATAAAGACATGGGGAGTCACTTCCAGAGGAATATCAGGGTGAGCGATGATACTAAATAAAAACAAATTGAAGTTTCACTGCCGCCCGGAGCTAAACTCCCAACCTTTCGCCTAAATATCTACATGGGCAGCGTGCACGGAGTGCCGGGTCCACAGCCCACATCTGCGTTACAGGTTACAGGGATTTTATCTAGAATAATCCGTTCACGGAAATGTTTACCGTCTAAATATACTACTTTTGTCCATTGATAAAAATATACTGAATCCGTTACATCCGTTTTTCGTTGGTCCCGGGAGATTTATATTAGTATTCGAAAAAAACCGAGAAAAGTAGAAGGATGGAATCGTAAAAAATATGGAACGCCTAAGGCTCCCGGATTAATACCGAAAAGCAAAATGTTTATTTGGAAGGAACATTTAATCGCGCTGATGTGAGGATATGATAAATACCGCAGAGAGGGGACTGATAAAAGAATTGTGGAACCATAAACCAGAATGTGGTGGTTACGTGCAATTGGAAGATTTGTCACGGGATTGAAATATTGGGGTTGTAAATTCCATGTGAAAAGTTTAGGGCTCGTCTCCCATTTCAAGTTCCCGTTGCACCGAGCGCCGAGCTGTACCGACTTGCGCCAGCACTTTCCCCGCATCGCCTGGTCTGCGGATCTCTGATAAATGGGCTCCAAAGCGTCTTCAGTCCTACGTATTTCTGCCGTGGATTCAATGAAGAACGGTAACGGAGTCACGTACTCTAAAGGCAGGTGGATTTATTTCACGTGTGCATGCCTTAAAGGAGACACGTGGCGAACGTGTGTGATGCCTTCCCATCAGAATCTAAGCCTTATCCTTAAAGATTTTTCAAATAAGGTATTTTCACTGTGTAGTTGTGGAAAAAATTAAGCCAAAATCACCATAACTATGACATCTTTATTTTATTTTTATGTTTACGAGTAAATTTTCTATAGTGATTTAAAGTGTGCCATTTTTTATTTGCCGCCAAAACGCCATGTTCGTTTTTGTTCATGAATATGGCGTGGTTGACGTCACGCCGACCAATGTCGGTGATAGTCGTCTTACCAGCCTGTGGCGTTATCTACATCATAAATACGTTGTAGCCAGTTCGAACCGTTTCGGAATGTGCGGTTTTAGATCCTTTTTTAAATAAATCTTATCCATAGTTTGAGAAAATACCCTTTTTTGACTGTGAAAGAACTTATATTGTTTATCAGCACTGTTAACATACTTAGCTACTGGCAAAAAACAAAGCATATTACGTTTTAAATATTCCAGTGAAACTATGTCCGTAGTAGGGTAAAACCGGTTAAGTGTAAAAATAAATAAGTGGAACAAAGTTATAAAGTTTTAAATCGTAATATATTAGACAAGAAATATTGACCTGATAATAAAAGCACACACACATAATGCAGCTTTCTAAGCTATACAGCAAACATAAAAATAAAAGCGTCAATCAAGTTTTATAACATGTTTATTTATCTCACACATCGGAGTTCGTAATTTAAAGTTTTATGAGTGCTCTGTTTATAAGAGCATTAGATCGTCGGAGGATCACTGAAAATGGCTAAAAATATTTACTTCGGGCAAATAAAAATGAAAGCTCCCGGGGGGAATATTTTGATTATTAAACGAATACCACTTTTTCGATGGAGCTTTTTCCAGCTTTCAATTCAGAAACGTTTTCATTTAAAGGTGCGCTTTGTGCCAGAAATGAAACTTGTAGATAAGTACTTGTACGAGTATATAATTCGTATATTTAAAACAACAGCAAAAGGGATATATTCTCAAATCTCTACCGTAAATGTCACACAGTACGACACATTACACGAAATTTCATTAGTAACCTCTATCATCATTGTTCTACTTTTAGTTTTCACGCATTCTTGGTCATACGTTTTCCGGGCGAGTGAAAACGTATAACCCGAGTAAACCCAAATAACGTAGAAAGACGAGTATATATAATACGCGCAGCTTCTGACATTTTCCATACATTAAGATGGAAACATGGTACACTATCGCCCCTATCGGCGCGCGTTGAAATTGTTATCTTTTTATTTTTTTTTTATTTATATATGCTTTAAAAATATATAAATAATATAAAAAGGCCTCATTAAAGCATATATAAATAAAAAAGAATGCTAAGAAAAGTGATATGTAAAACCAAAAGAATTCGAAAAATAATTTTTTTTTTTTAAATTTTCACATTTTTTTTAAATAAGTATTTTATTCCCTTTATAACCTACAGGACCGAGCGTCGAGCGTCTAGGGGCGAGGCTTATAACTATTAGTACAGACCTAAAAGCCTTTTAAATATTTTTTTTTCATTTATGAGAAAAAAAAGCAGTAAGTTCAAATATAGGTTACTTGTTGTTTATTTTATGAATTTTATAATTCATTAAAATACATTTCATAGAAAATCTATTAAAATGTATGAAAAAACCAATTCTGCCAATACACATTGTGGTTTCCGTTAAAAAATTAATACAGAAACAGAATTTTAACACCACAATTTATTCATATTAAATACGGCCAGTTTTCACTGTAGCCAAATTTCATCAGGGCTGTATTACAATAACATATAAATAATACCGTTAATTAACAAAAACATTGTGTGTTATTTGCTATTTTTTTTATAAAGGATCGCCAATCGTGTATACGAAATTCATATGCGATGGGAATAGATCGATGCTCGATGTATTGTCCACCAGCTTTTGACGTAGGGCTTCAAAGTCCGTCAAGAGTATGAGACAGAGAAATTACTGTGACGTTTTTAACTTCATGTATTCATGTATTATCGATAAACCCGCTCCTCGTTTGTACGAATTGAACTGCGAGTCAACAGGAGAATAACCCAAGAGATTCAATATTTGATTCAACACAGAATGGACCGATAAATATGTACATATTGTATATTGTACACACGAACCTGTTGTGAAAATAAAAAAAAATTCTTCATTGCAAGAAAATAATGAATACGGAACTCAATTACCGTTGAAGCGGCAAATGATAACATTAGAATATATTTATCCGAGTAATTCAGAGTTGGAGCCATTCGGATCATAACGCATGTTGGGCTGGAGGAGCTAATAGAAGGCAGCCATTCGTACAAATGCGAATTTTATTTCCATACACAGCCGACTAGTAAAGTTTCAGGAATCTCCTAGTCTCGTGACTGAATCACAGCCTCCCAGCGAGGACTGTACCTCCATAAAGCCGAGAAATAACAATGCCGCGAGGGAATAGGGCCAAAAACACAGTAAGATTATCCACATAAAAATAATATAAAAAGATAGACTCAACCCGGGACCCGGTAATTGACTCCAATAAAAATCCGGCATCGCTTATCAAAAAGCCAGAGATAACGTATAACTTTAATGGAAATTTCCCCACGAACTGAGCGTCCTTTCTACAAAACTGTCTAGAAAATACATGTGTAGATAAAACCATCTAGAAATCCCTACGCACAAACTCGGTACTTCGTATAGTTTAAACTGTCGGAAGGTTAACTCCGTACCAGCAAATCTTTGAGAAGATTTTATAAATAAAGTCAGACGCAAACACTACCATGATCAAAGCCATTTTCCATGCGCTTAGATTTATGGCTTACAGTTTTACGAGTGTGTTTTACTTTGAGTATACAAACACAAAGCTTTAGGGGAATAAAAATAATATAAATAAATCCATTCCTGATATTAAAGAAAAAGCACCCAATCATATCAAGACAAGATAAACGCTGACATTACAAAATACAAATATAATAAAAACCTTCGCAGAGCTCCACAGACTAAACGGGAATCGCGTAGCTTCAAGTGCCATTACAACGTGATAAAGCCCTTAATGAAAATAATATGTAGAAACGCGCAATAGAGTGAACAAAAATAATTCGTTTTCTTTCTGCGATGATGCCCTTAAATAAGGAACTCCAGTGAAAAATATAATGGCTTTAAAAATATATATTCATATTGATCAGCAAACGACGATTCTGAATATACAACTTTTATTATATATATAATTATACACAGAATTTATAAATCGTTATTTAAAAGTGATTAAAAATCATCTCATCGAAACACATTGTTACGTTGGTACCATTGCATTTGGAACATCTGACGTCACATGCGCATTCTATTTTTGGATTAGTATGATAACTTTTATATTTCTATTTTGTTTTGTGTTTATATGTGTTTTTTTTTTTTAGTTTTGGCGCAATTTAAACTTAATTTCGGTGAATTTTAAGCTCTATAATTGTTAATTAATTAATTTACAAAATATAATTAGTATTCACTACTTTATAAATATACATTGATATTTACATGTTTCGAAAGCAATGCTTTCATCGTCAGGAATATATGAATGCTAAAAAATAATTTCAAGAATAGACAAATGATAGAAATAAGAACACAATAATGTAAGAATAGACAAGTTAGTTAAAGTGGGTAAGTAATTAATTTATATTAGAAATTAAAAAAAGAAATTGTTTTTATTATTAATATTAACAATTCACTATTAACACTTTTGCGGATTTCTAAAATTTCAAATTTATCCAATTGTAAACCGGTTGTATTTGTATGTAAAATTTTAAAATCTTTCTTTATATCAAATGAATGATTGGTTTCTAAAATATGATTTGCAAATTCAGAATAGTTGTTATTATTTAAACATCTTAGGTGTTCCTTAACTCTAATACTGAAATTTCTAGAAGTCTTTCCTATGTAAAAATAGTTACAATCGTTACAAATTAATTTATATACCCCCGATTTATTTAAAATATTATCTTTATCTTTGTTATTTAAAACACATTTTTTTAAAATTTATTATTAGTATAAAAATCTGGTTGGATAGAATTAGGGATTTTTTTAATTATTAAATTTGTGGTATTATTATTTAAAATTGAAAACTCCATTTAATTTATTAAATATAATGATATACTAGTACATATAATAAGCTTATTTAAATTAAACAAAAAAAAATCAAAATATACAGTAACATACTAAATAATAACTATTCGAAATATACAGTAACATATTAAGTAATAAGCATTCGAAATATACAGTAACATATTAAATAATAACTATTCGAAATATACAGTAACATATTAAATAATAACTATTCGAAATATACAGTAACATATTAAGTAATAAGTATTCGAAATATACAGTAACATATTAAATAATAACTATTCGAAATATACAGTAACATATTAAGTAAGTATTCGAAAGGAATGCAAGGAAAATATATGACAGGAATGAAAATGGTAGAAGAAGTCGGGGAGGCCCGTAGACGACATGGCTCGATCAAGTAAACCAAATTCTTCAGGACGGGTCATGTCAAGAATCATAATAACAGAATGCTATGCATGAGACAATTATAACAAATGATTAACTACAGCTTTAAACATTATTTGCTTATTTGTTATTGATGTTAATATAGACATTGTGGATATTGTATTATTTACTTTTTTCCGTTCCTTTATATTCCCGTGTCTTTTTAACTTTGGTGGAGTTTTTTTCTTATTTCTTTTTTCAAGGGTAACATAACTTTTGTTGTTGCTTTTCAAGTGCAACTTCACTTTTTTCAAGTGTAATTTAATTTTTTTGCATGTATCTATATGTAAAAGCCCTTTGGGCGTTTAAATAATAAAAAAAAAAATTAAAAAATGTGAATGAAACAAGAGTGTATGCCAAGACCATGTTGTTTGGCTGTTCGTCTTCTCTGCCCACCCCTGTGGTGAAATAACGTGATGGTTAGTTAGTTAGTTATTCGAAATATACAGTAATACATATATTAAACAATAAGTAATCGAAATATACAGTAATACATATATTAAACAATAAGTAATCGAAATATACAGTAATACATATATTAAACAATAAGTAATCGAAATATACAGTAATACATATATTAAACAATAAGTAATCGAAATATACAGTAATACATATATTAAACAATAAAGTATTCTAAATATACAGTAACATATTAAGTATTCGAAATATACATAGCATATAAAATAATAAAATATTCTAAATATGCAGTAACATATTAAGCAATTTACAATGCGAAATATACGGTAACATGTTTATTAAAAATTTTGTACCTACCTATTTAAAACATACAGCAAGAATAAAAAATAAAAGTATAACTGTATTTGTGCGAGTATCATCAGTTGATGTTGTTTCAACCTAACTACAATAATTTAATTTTGAAAAAAATTTATGACACCTAGATAATGTAAATTTTGGGCTTTCTGCCTGACTTAAGTAGGTACTAATCTATTATTTTCTTATGTGATTACTGCACAAGAGTCCTCAATTAAGACAATGTTGTGAGGCGGAAGGTGATTCAAATTTTGTTACTAAATAAAATTAAAGCCATTTCAAGCAATGTTTCGAATCTGAGTGGTCTAAATTCTAATTATTTTGGGGACAAAAATGTTTCCGTATTTTTTTTTAAAAGCAGCTCTTGGCGAAATGGACAGTGTTCCGGAAAAGTTGGTGAATTCGGCAAATTGAAGCGAATGTGTCTGTGGACACCTGCCCAAAGTGTTTGTGTAACCTAATAGAGGTGTGTTTTATGCCACCCCCGGGAAGGCGGGCGGCGGGGGGGCGGTAAGGGCGGCCGGGGGCGCCCAACACATAAAACAATCAAGGCTAAATAACAAGACGGAGCCCACTTTGCGAATGTCCTCCATCATACTTACTAATTCAATTGGTTTTCATTTGGAGAGTGTACCAACACTAACCGATTTATGGTTTATATGGTAGTATATATATAAAACAATAAAGAAGCACAATATTTGCGTATAAAATAAACAACCTCGACACGGGCTTATTCCTAGTGAGGATAATAAAAGGATTGTAAAACTATACTTACATAAAGGACACTTTTTAACTCTATTCTAATTTTATTTTTGACCGCGACCAGTTTCAGCTTGTTACGGCTATCTTCAGAATCATCAGAAACAATTCATTCTTAAGCTATGGATTATATACAATTTTGGGTAGCAGGGATAACAAACCATGATTTTACTTAGATTATGTGCAATGATAAAAATTTACTCATTCTATAAGTGAGTTTAGGTAAGCATTAACCGGCTAGCCTAGCTAAGCAATTTACTGGTGCATTTCTTCCATTTATGGATATGATTGTGTGAATAAAAATGTTTTAAGTCAATACTTAGAAAAACTTTTTTTCTGTTGTTAAAACTACGCAAATGTTGATATTTTTACATAATGTCATTCGCTGAATAACAGCTATCATCTGAGAGAACCGGAACCACAGTTGAGCAAAAAGTTTTTAACCCTGAGGATAAGGACAATGTCTAATCCTTAAAAGGAACCGAAATCGGGCCACTGCTCGATATTTTATGATTAAGATACAAAGGTGTATTGTAATTAATAAACCGACTTTAAATATTTCACGACATTTTTAATTCCTTTCTTCACCGGGTAATACAGTCAGTCATACGTATACACCTCATTTATACAGTGGTGAAAAACCAAGGAACTTTATTTCGTTTCGTTGATATTATATATATATATATATATATAATCACCTCTTCCCGTACTATGTTGATCTAGTAAGATTTACATGACCTTTGTTGATCTACCTTTAACACCGTTTATCTTGGCTCCGGTGGGATACATCTGCACGAGTTGGCAACAGTGCCTTTATCATTACCAAGGTTGTCAGTTTGCAACTGACCCCAGTCGGTATGTTCGTCATCAAAATATAACAAATTTGCTCCAGTTTAACGGTTATTTTTTATTCATTTACTCTCCTTTCGTTGCTCCGATTGATGTATTCGCAGTTTATAGATACAAGTTGATCTAAAATGAATGTGTATTCAGTTTCCAGATACAAGTTGATCATATATGTTTTATTAATTTATTCTCCTTTCGTTGCTCCGTTAGATGTATTCTCAGTTTCTAGATACAAGTTGATCTAGAAATTAATATGTATGTAGGTACAACGAAGATTGTAAACACGGGTTGAGGCGTGCGGGGAGAGAGGGGGGGGGGGAGTTCGTCACACGGAAAGAGAACGCTAACCTACGAATTCTCTCAGTCCCACAGTCCAGCCGCCGGCGTTGTTCACCGCTGAGCCCGGCTTTTCGGCGGGAGGACATGTTGCTTTTTGAATATCACCTCTAGCGCGTTGACAAAATGCAATTAATTTGAGAACAATTTCTCTTATTCAAAATGATAAGGTGGTATTATTTTGCATAATTTATTCTGTTAAAAAAATATGTGGTAATTGTTTTTAACAATCGTATAAGTTACAAAGGAATAAAAATATTCCGTTCAAAGATGAACAATTAATTATATAATTGAAAATACACTTTGTATATACCACTTTACTTAAAACAAGATTTATATAATTTATTTAATGTTATTTTAAAACAAAACTATTTTCAATTTGATAATATTATTTTTAAACAAAAGGATGGTTTATCAATGGGGTCTAGTATTAGCCCTTTAGTAGCTGATATATTTTTAGACAATTTAGAGAATAACATTTTTAATAGTTCCGCTTTATTATTAAAATATGTTTATTTTTGGAAAAGATATGTAGATGACGTGTTTTGTATTTGGACTGGTAATGAAAGACAACTAAATATTTTCCTAAATTTCCTAAATAAAATCCATAAAAAAATTAAATTCACAATAGAAATAGGACAAAATTTTAACATAAACTTCTTAGACTTAAATATTTCTATTGTTAATAATAAATTCGAATTTAATATATATCGTAAAGATACTTATACAGACATTGTTATACATAATACTTCTAATCATCCATTTTCTCAAAAATTATCAGCTTTTCATTATATGCTTAGTAGATTAGTTAATATACCACTATCAAATAATAATTTTAACAAAGAATTAAATATAATTAAACAGATTGCAATAAATAATGGTTATAGTACTAAATTAATAAACAATATGTTAAACAAAAAGCTTAAGAAAAAAATTATTAAATCTTATGTACATCCACAAATAACTGATTTTAATAAACAATGGACAAAAATATTATTTTTAAATAACAATACCGCTAATTTAATAATTAAAAACTTGCCAAATACTATCCAACCAGCTTTTTATAGCAATAATAAATTAAAAATATATTTTAAATAACAAAGATAAAGATAATATTTTGAATAAATCGGGAGTATATAAATTGATTTGTAATGATTGCAACTATTTTTACATCGGAAAGACTTGTAGAAATTTCAGTATTAGAGTTAAGGAACACCTAAGGTGTTTAAATAATAACAACTATTCTGAATTTGCAAATCATATTTTAGAAACCAATCATTCGTTTGATATAAATAAAGGTTTAAAAGTTTTACATACAAATACAACTGGTTTACAATTAGATAAATTTGAAATTTTAGAAATAAGAAAAAGTGTTAATAGCGAATTAAATTTAATAAATAATCAAATATTTTTTTAAAATAGTTATCTCTTAAATTTATTTTCATATTAATATTAATAATAATAATTTTTATTTATATTTCTTATTTAAATGTATTATTCAATGTTTTATAATTATTTTGTCATTAACATTTTTGATCTGTTACTTACCTACTTTAATTCATTTTTGTTTATGCTCATATTTTGTATATTCTTAAATTATTGTTTTAAATTTTTTATCATTTTTCTATACTTGAAATTATTTTTTAGTATTCATTTATTCCTGAAGATGATAGCATTGCTATCGAAACATGTAGAAATATTTATATATTTTAAGTAAAGTGGTACATACAAAGCGAATTTTCAATTATATAATTAATAATGATGCCACAAAGTTATCAATCATTTGAAGAAATTATGAACAATTAACTTTATAAACGAAATAATAATATGAACCTTTACAATCACAAACATCTCTTTTATTGAGCTAGGTTAGAAATAATATAGTTTTATTCAAACTGTGTTTTATTGGCGATATCAAAAATTATTTTTACGCGAAATCTTCTGATGAGCGAGTAATTGTGCTATTTTCTCATATATTAAAAAAATATTTTATGTTTTCTTCAAATGATTGATAACTTTGTGGAGTCATTATTAATTATATAATTAAATATTTTATGGTTTAATCCAACATAATACTAAAAAAATATAATTATGTAGTTATAAGAAAAATGTGTTTCCTACTTAAAACAATCCCATGACCTTTTGTGTACTATTATATTGCATCAAAAGCATTCGCTTGTAAATGGAGAGGAATTTACACTTCTTGGTATATAAATACCAAATGTAGATGAGAATTAGATAAAAACTTTTTAATTATCTTACGCTGTCAACTTTTAATTGTATTAATTTATATTAATTCTAATTATTAATTGTTTTAAATAATAAAACACTTAATTTATAATACCGTCCCCTTTATAGAATATTAAAAAATATAATATTAACAATTTACAACCACCTTACTTTAGAGACAAACTATATTACAATAAAAACTTCCACACATACCATACAAGAAAGAAAGAAGATATTAGACAAAAAAAAAATCTCAAACACAAAATTGTTTACTGTTACAGTACCTATAAAGGCATCAATTTGTAAATAGCTTAGTAAACACTGAATTAAAAAAAAATTAGGTACCTAAATTAAGAATATTGAGAGTAGGATATAAAAATTATGTATGCATTAAGTATTGGAAATAAGCAATACGTAAAAATATGTAAGTTTATATTAGACCGCATCAAGTGGAACTATTTTAAGTTTAATAAATAAAATAAAATAAATGTATAGAGATTTTATTGTCTGTTAGATCAGCTAATTTAAGTTTCTTCAAATTAATCTTACAGTCTATTTTCAAGCACCGACTTGAGCATACGTTCAATTTATTTTTTATTCATTTATTCTCCTTGAGCATACGTTCAATTTATTTTTTATTCATTTACTCTCCTTTCGTTGCTCCGATTGATGTATTCGCAGTTTCTAGATACAAGTTGATCTAAAATGAATGTGTGTTCAGTTTCTAGATACAAGTTGATCATATATGTTTTATTAATTTAATCTCCTTTCGTTGCTCCGTTTGATGTATTCCCAGTTTCTAGATACAAGTTGATAGTTTTTTTTTACTAATTTATTCTCCTTTCGTTGCTCCGTTTGATGTATTCTCAGTTTCTAGATACAAGTTGATCTAGAAATGAATGTGTATTCAGTTTCTAGATACAGGTTGATCCAGAAATGAATATGTATGTAGGTACAACGAAGATTTTGAACGTGGTTTGGGCCGGGCGGGGAGAAGGGGGGAGGGGGGGTCATCACATGGAAAGAGAACGCAAATCTACGAATTCTCTCAGTCCCACAGTTTCTCGGCGTTGAGCAAATAACCGTTGTTCAGAAATTGAACTCTCCCTTATAAGGGAATTCCCTAAAATCCACGGTAGTCGCCCGCTTGTAGCGGGCGAGATGGTGCGGAGCGATACAATAATTATGAGGTCTCTCTTCTTTCAAATAGTGTGTGTATGCGTTGGAAAGACAACAAACTATACACATTTTTGTCAACTTGAGCAACGAAAGAACAGTTTGTAAGGTGGTAGAAAATTGTTAAAATTCAGATATTTTATAATATTCTATAAAGGGGACGGTATAAATAAAATAAAAGTTAGGAATTAAATGTTGTATTCACTAAAACACTTAACAATTGGAATTTATATTAATTAGTGCAATTAATATTAATTATTAGAATTAGAAATTGTCAGCATAAGAAACTTATTTTTATTTTTATAAATTTCATTTCTATTTGGTATTTATATTCCAATAAGGTACCTACTTATTAGTGTGAGTTCCTCTCCATTCACAAGTGAATGCTTTTGATAAAAAGAGTTTAAAAAAAGTTATAGGATTGTTGTAAGTAGGAAACATATTTTTTCTATACCTATGTTATTTTTTTTTTAGTATTATATTGGGTTAAACTATAAGCTTTTTTAATGTAAGAGAAAATAGTACAATTAATCGCTCATTAGAAGATTGTTTCTTTCGCGTAAAAAATATGTTTGATATCGCCGATAAAACATAGTTTGAATTTTATTTAAAACTAGATTATTTCTAGCCTAACTCAATAAAAGAGATGTTCATATTATTATTCCGTTCCTTTGTTTCCGCAACAAAATTTTTCAAAATTTCCGTTCAAATTTGCATTATCTAAGTTATATGTAAGTAGGTATTATTCCACGCCGTCATTACGATGTGGTTTTTTTGTTTAATGTTTCATTTGAGATTTGTTAATATTTTTCATTCAGCTAATAAATTACATTAAGCCTTCAAAGGAGATCAAATTAATTTGTCTCCTCATTGATGAAGTTAATTGTTCATCTTGGACGTAATATTGATACTAAATGATACGACTAAATACTTGAGTCGGGCCATATCAATCTGAATAACAGAAGAGTATGTATAAGATGAATGAATATGAACGAAGCAAGGAGTGTTTGCCAAGACAGAATTGTGTGGCGGTCTTTTCTCTCTGCCTAACCCTGCAGAAACGGCATGATGATTAGATAGTTATATATGGTAAACTTAAAACAATTTTGTTAAAATTTATTACTTTAAATTTTTTATTATTATTTAAATTGGAGTATGTTGTGCGGCTGATGGCAGAAGAGATGAGAAGGAGATTGGTTAGAGGAAGATGGGGAAGTACCTGGTTATTCAGATCTGGTCACCAAAGACGGCGTAAACCATTTCAAGCAATGTTTATACAAAATCATATATCGTACAGTCCTCAAACAATAAATTTATAATAAACGATTTTTCACAAAAATAACAAATAATCACTATAAATAGCTAAAATTAGCAATTTCCACCACCAGACAACTAGGTGAGCGGTTACGTCGGTCACCAAATTATTGATTAGTTACGGTGGTTACAGGTCAAATCCAACTTGTGCCGATTTTATTAATTTTTCTTTTTAAATATTTTTCCACGTTTTTTTTCTATTATAAATTTTAGTAAAACGGTTTATCGCCAACATTATTTAATAATAATTTTTTTTAAACTTATTTTTAAAAATATATTTTACACAGTTTTATTTTTATTATAAATTTTAGTAAAACTGTTTCATCGTTTGAACATTAAATAATGAAAACAAATTATAGCGTACCTAACTCACTTTTATTCATGTGAGCACCGCTCGAGCAAGTAAGACTTTTGTACCCCAAAATGGGGTATGTTGTGAGGCTGATGGGTAGAGGAAGGTGAGGAAGTACCTGGCTATTCATATCTGGTCAAACACGGCAAAAGGCATTTAAGCAATTTCATTTGATTAATTTGTGTTATTTTACAATTTAGTCAATTAACACAACATATATACTGGCTCTAGATTTTTTTTACTTTAAGTCCACATATATGCAAGGCCAATATCATATTTGGGGATGCTGTGTGGAAGGTATTTTAAGGGAAAGGAAGGAAGTTCAGGGCAAGAAAAAGGTATGAGGGGTGGGTACGAATCTGGGGGTCAGTGCGTCCAGGAGTGACGTATGAATCCATCCATCCCACTGTCACTGGTACTAGGCAATGATGGGTCGAAAGAGTCTGGTTGGGGAGGCCAAACCTCACCCCATAAACTTAGCGAATCACTTGGAGTGACTTATAGCAGAGGTGTTGGTTATCCATTAAATGATTCCCGGGGTGGCGGTACCTACACCCGTCTCCTAAATTCAATTTCCTAAGTTGCAAACAGTTGGGACTCTTGTGCAGTATACGCATAGAAAAATCATACAGCATTTCATACATACTTGATTGTTAAGAGGAACGGCTGCGCGGCCTGTTTCAAACAAAATTTAATTTTGGATTTGAGGCCAAAATACTCACCTAAGACTAATGATATTTTTTTAATCAAAAAGTATAGTAAATATCTAGTATGTATATCTATATCGTATTAAAAGTAATTTATCCATTTTTCTATTACGTTATGAAATAGAGGCCCTTAAACAAATTGATTTTTTGCGTTTTTAGATGCACCTTTAACAATTATTTGGGGGCTAGCGGTGATTTAAAAAAAAGTTTTGGCCCATCTACTTAAAATACTCTGAAATATAATATTAAAAAAATATATATTTTCAAAATAAGCATTATGGTGGACATGGTATTAAATTAAAAACGATCAAATTGAATCTCCCAGGTTGAAGGGAGTTGGGACTCTTGTGCGGTTGGCACTTTTGTGCGGAATTCTCATAGAAAAATCATATATCATTTCATGCAAAATTTACTATTAACACCTGGACAAATCTCACCTCCATGAACCCGGACACCCCTGCTAATCCACCAAACGAATCTAACCACTTGGTGAGACCTATGACAGAGGTGTTGGTTATCCATCAAATGGTTCCCTGGGCAGCGGTACCTACACCTACCTCCTAGATCGAATCTACCAGGTTGAAAGCAGTTGGGACTCTTGTGCGGTTGGGACTCTTGTGCAATTGGGACTTTTGTGCGGAATTCTCATAGAAAAATCAAATATCATTTCATACAAACTCTACTGTTAAGACGTGCACAAACTTAACCCCCATGAACCCGGCACCCCTGCTAATTCACCAAACGAATCTAACCACTTGGTGAGACCTATGACAGAAGTGTGGTTATCCATTAAATGGTTCCCTTGGCAGCGGTACCTACACCTGCCTCCTAGATCGAATCTACCAGGTTTAAAGCAGTTGGGACTCTTGTGCAGTTGGGACTCTTGTGCAGTTGGGACTTTTGTGCGGAATTCTCATTGGAAAATCATATATCATTTCATACAAACTCTACTGTTAAGACGTGCACAAACTTAACCCCCATGAACCCGAGCACCCCTGCTAAGGCACCAAACATAGCGAACCACTTGATGTGATTTATGGCAGAGGTGTTGGTTATCCATTAAATGATTCCCGGGGCAGCGGTACCTACACCTGCCTCCCTAATCAAATCTACCAGGTTAAAAGCAGTTGGGACTCTTGTGCAGTTGGGACTCTTGTGCAGTTGGGACTTTTGTGTGGTATTCACATAGAAAAATCATACATCAATTCGTACAAACTCTACTGTTAAGACCTGCACAAACTTAACCCCCCACGGACCCGGACACCCCTGCTAAGTCACAAAACTTAGCAAACGACTTGGGGTGATCCATGGTATAGGTGATACTTATCCATTAAATCCCGTGGCAGCGGTACCTACACCCGCCTTTCAAATTTAATTTCCCAGGATGAAAGCAGTTGGGACTCTTGTGCAGTTGGGACTCTTGTGCAGTTGGGACTTTTGTTGCGTGCGGAATTCTCATTGGAAAATCATATATCATTTCATACAAACTCTACTGTTAAGACGTGCACAAACTTAACCCCCATGGACCCGGACCCCCTGCTAAGTCACCAAACTTTACAAACGACTTGGGGTGACCTATGGTAGAAGTGTTGCTTATCCATTAAATCCTGGGGCGGCGGTACCTACACCCGCCTTTCAAATTAAAAGTCCTAGGTTGAAAGCAGTTGGGACTCTTGTGCGGTTGGGACTCTTGTGCGATTGGGACTCTTGTGCGGTATTCACATAGAAAAATCATACATCATTTTATACATACTCTACTGTTAAGACATGTACAAATCTCACCCGGATGAACCTGGGCACCCTGCTAAGTCACCAAACATAGCGAACCACTTGATGTGATTTACGGCAGAGGTGTTGGTTATCCATTAAATGGTTCCTGGGTGGCGGTGCCTACACCTGTCTCCGAAATTGAATCTCCCAAGTTAGAAGCAGTTGGGACTCTTGTGCGGTATTTGCAAAAAAATCGTCGAGGTAGTGTTATCCAACGAATCGTTCCGGGGCGGCGGTACCCATACTCGCTAAGAACCAGATATACCAGTTGATAAGCAAAGCACTCTGATTTAAATCGTATCAACAAATTAGCACGGTGAAGGACCACGTGCACGCCTTCGATAAACAAAGCGTCCTGATTGGTTCATTCAAATCGGATCAACAAAGGGAAAAGTGTAAAATGTATATGTGATGGAAAAATGGGCGTGGTTTACAGCAAAATCTATGTGACGAAAGTTGATCTTTTGGATCAACGTTTATATGCCTGATTTGGTATTGGATCAACAAATTAGGGTGGATCAACAAATTCCTCCGGATCAACAAATTCCTGGCGTACCGTCGCGCCTGATCAACATAGTACGAGAGGGGATCTCTATATATATATATATATATATATATATATATATATATATCATACGACGGCCTACATGGTCGAGGGGTAATAATAATAATAATAATCGGATTATTTTTATAGCGCCGTTTTTGTAAAAATTAACCTCAAGGGCGCTGTACAAATATTACTTCCTATTCTTATATTACGTCTATTCTGCGATTTTTTTTTTTACATTTATTTTCTCTTTTTGGACAGGCTATCATTACACATTAAAATAACACATTATTTATAGACCATTTAAAGAGATGCAGTTAAATTATCAAAACTAAATTTAATGTTAAATTGAAGAAAAAAACGAAGCTGACTGTATTTATTCCTTACGATATATTGCAAGACGCTAATACAAATGATGGTAAGGCTCTCGACTACGAATCCGAAGGTCACGGGTTGAAATCACGTGTAAAAGAGCAAGTAAATTTTATTTCATTAATTTGTGTTGTTTCTCAATTAATTCATTTAAAATATATATAATATAATTAAAAATAATATATATTTGCGCACGTTCCAGAGTGGAAGATACTCTCAGTAGACCACCATTCAAATTGAAAGGTTGCTCGAAATGGCTTTTAGCCGTGTTTGGTGATCAATTTTGAATAGCCAGGTATTCCCCACCTTCCTCTTCTCCTTCTCCTACCCCTCTCCAATACCTTAAGCCTTACAACACTCCCCGATTGGAGATGCCATAGTCTCACTGGCTCCAGACGGTTGGGAGCAGGTGGGACTCTTGTGCGGTATTCATGTAAAAAAAAATATATAAATTTAAAATGAAATGTAAAATCAACAATGTCATAAGAGTTATTTATACAAGTATACAAACAACGTTTATACAAATCTACAAATGCGCTTTATAAAGATTGATTTGACTCTTCAAGAGAACAGTGAAATCAAACTAACTCAAGCCGTAAAAATATACATTGTAAAAAAACTTTAAAAGTCGATTAACAAAAAACAACTCAAAATTTGAGCCGGGTTAGCATCGCATTTACACAGAATTATTGCTGCGTATGAAAATAATTTTACTCCACGAATATCATCTAGCGTCGATTTTACTAGTAAGTGGTAGGTATAAAAAAGGGTTAAAAAAAGCATAAATAAATATGAAGGTATTGTACCTTTTCAACCCCTAGAAATGTTTCTCACTACATGAGCCACCACTTTAAAAACCTTCCACGTATGATGGTATAAAAAGGCGTAATCATCGCGTACCTAGCCCCAGATGATTGGATAGAATTCCAAAAGGGATAAATGTCCAGGTAAAAAGACGGGAAAAAACTAATTCGCCGTAATAAGAGGGTCTTCTCCAAGCTTGCATGGTGAAGGTGTTTCTCAACGCGTAAAAACTTTCATAGGCGCTCGTTTATTTAAAAAATATTTCATAATAATCTCCAACTAAGGATAACGACGGTAGTCAAACCAAAGTACCACCTACCTCTGAGGACATTTCAAACACTTCGATCTGAATATCCCATCGTTAAATTGTAAACCAGTTTGTTATTTATTTAACCACCCATTTATGGACGCTGTCCAAAATCTGCCTTATTAAGATGTATTAAACTTGATTTATCTCAGTTTCATTATAACTACAACTGGGGATCTCCGATTGCTTAATGCATAAATGTGACAATTTAGTAAACAAACCGCCTTAGTTATCAAACTGTTAATCTTTAGATAGTCGTTAAGCTAATTAAAAATGTTAAATGACTTTCCGTCCCGGCGGAACGCGTTTGACATGGGGCCGTTGAAGTTGTTGATTGCCGAAAGCATTAAATTTGATTTCTTTATAAAATGGTTTAACGTGTATTCACGCATAAACAAAACGAGCCGTAATTTATTACAGTGACTCTAACATAATATAATTATTTTACGCGGCTTCCGAAGTGAGCTACGTAACTGATTTTATTGTTGGATTTTGTGTAGTCATGTTAAATGGGTGTAAATGAAAGCTTCACGCGACTCGGCAAAAACCCCGCTTTGAGGACATTATTAAAAAAATACATCGTAGGTACGAGTTTGAATTATATCGCCGGCAAAATAACGCCGAAAATGTGTAAAATCGACGGTACAGGGGTAATAATTCCAGCAGAATTTTATCTTATCTCTAATCCGCGACTATTTATTTTGACGTTATTTCTTAATTTCCTCTCCCGTCGCGAAGGGCTGGTTAATCAAACAACAGAATAACGTGCGAGAGATATATTATTCCCTTTATACGAGGGTTGAAATAACGTTTTTTTTGCGGGCTTAGTACATTATTTGTAGGCGCCGTAGTAGCACTACTTTAAAGTGAAATCCCCATAGTGAAGATATGTTTAAAACGGCACTCTGAAAAAGTTGAAATATGCTAGTACGTGAGTTGTGAAAAGGTGTTTGTTTATTCCCGCAGGAAAGTGTAGCGAAGAGCGACAGGCAGAGAGAGGTGAGAGAGGTGGCAGAGGCGGCCATCCATTACCGCTACTCGTGCTACCAATTCCATACAACTAATTTGCATACTCCCAAGGAAAATTATCGCAATTTGTCATACGATCATCACCCAGTTCTACGTTCCTTACACACGTTCTTGATAATGCCAGCTCTGTTGCGGAATTGCCTTTCCTTTCATTAGACACTGCTTATTAGCTCTAATTTATTGCAACCATTTGTACTTTGTACGGGCGACGCCTGCCGGGTAATAGAGGTGGAAGCCTATCGCAGTATTAGTAATGGCGTTAATATCGGACCGGTTAATCAAACTATGCACAAATATGAAATTACGGGAAATATGCATTTTATACAATAAGAACTCTTATAACAAAGTGTACGCAGGCATAGAAAAAAGTTCATAAGTGTGATTTGATTTCATACTACAGCATTAAAATTATTGGTTGGACAATTTTTTTTTCTGAATTTTCGTTAACACTGTTTTCCACATAGGCTTATATTAATAGCTGTCACATTTGCAGCTACGCTATATATTTACCAATAAATCGGTTTAAAATTATCAATTGCCACAGAAAAAAACTTTTTGCCTTGTTTTCAACATGCGACCTCGTATTATCTCTAAAATAAATTGGAAGTAAGTGATTGCGAAGCATCTTGAGAAAGGCTCCACCGAATCGCTGCAAGATAGACGTTGCTTTCTTGAAATTTTCCATACCCGGTCCCACCCACGATCTAAACTCCTAAAAATTAATTTATAAAAAATTGTGGTGAGTGAATACAGCAGCACCGTGAAGGACGCTCGCTACTGGCGACGCGTCATCCAATGACAGAGAGCCAAATTAGAATTCAATATAAACACCGCGACGATCCGAGCTAGTGGAACGATAATCATTCGTTCCTGGTTGCAGGCGAATACATATCTTAAATAGTGCTCCTGCGTTCGCTTCCACATTCATTGAATATTATATATTCAAATATAAATTCAAATCGTAATAAAACCTAAAGTGATATTAAACTGAGTTATTCATTGTCTGACACTAACGCCTATAAAATGAAATAAATAAAATTAGAAAAAACACACCACGAGAATCTATTTTTCATCGTTCACCGAAAAGGTCATCGGCCGGGATAAAATCTAGCAACATTATAGGTAACAAAAAATATTATTTTCTCGTCATAATTGAAAATAGTGGTCAACACGGTAGTAGCAAAACATAATAAAAACGAGCCTAAGTAAAACATTTCATGCTTATAAATTAATTGCGTAAAATTTCGTACTTGTAAAAAGGATAATGGCGTAGCATCTGTCAGACATGAAAACAGGCTTAGCGTGAAAAAAACAGCGAACATAAATATGATTTATGAATTTAATACGAATCAATTTAAAATTCATTTAATTGGCTGCAGAGCGAGCTCGGACGTAAGCACTCGGGCCTAGAGCGGAATATTGGCTATCGAACAAAAGTCAATATATTACCCGCGGCAGTTCTGGACGGATATTGGTTACTTGCGGGATTGTGGGGTGATGAATGGGCGCTCGGTTGAGGTCAAACATTTATGTGGTCACTTCCCGAGCACGTACACACGGGCGCATGACCTCACGGGCAGTCAGTGCAGCGGAGGGGGATCATGACCCCGGGAACATGATCCTTGTTAAGAATGCTTAAGGTTTGTGTTTGATGTACACAATGAACATAGGCAGCGCATTGCTTATTAATAGGGTTGTCATGCGGTATCCAAAAGCAAAATCTAACATGCTTTTTCAAATTTCTGAATAACTCAGAATGTATGAATTTTATTTTTGTAATTGCAGTAATGCGAGCGCATTATACAAAAGCAGGATAGGCATCTGGTTCAAAATTTCGGAATAACTTTAAATATGTGGATTTAATTATTGTAATTGAGGACAGTTTTCTCAAAAACCGCTATTCGCTAATTTTCAAATTTTACAGGAGAGTTTATTGTGAATTTACAACTAGGCGCGTGGAATTAAAAAAACATGTATTTATTGTAGTTTAACTTAAATGCAATGTATACTATATATTTTTAATTGTATTTTCTTTTAAAAATTGATTATTTAAAAATGTCTAGTTTTGAAAAAACTTGCCCTCGAGCAAATAAATAGCCTGTTTTGAAAAAATTACGTTTTTTTATAAATATACTTTTAAGCTGATTTGTAGTGGGTTTTGTTGAAATTTTATTAAAGAAATCGATGCGTCCCAAAAACAGCAAAAACAATTTTGGTTTAACTGTTACATGTGAGCAAAGAGCGGTTTTTTGGAAAAACGGTCCTCAATTGTCGATAAATACTCAAAGAATGCAGGAGCGAAAAGCATTATTTAATTTAATTGTGAAAATTTGTATTTTCTAATACAGATATTACAATTTTATATAATTATTTATATATTAATACTCTATTATGTACCTTAGCTCATCCCTTATTGTTATTTTATGTTTATTTTTATAATTTTTCTATGCTTGTCATTTTTTTAAAATACTTTGTAACCCGACGAGAGAACCACTGGTTTCGAAACATGTGGATATTTATTTATTAAATAGTGGTTTATATAAAATAACTTTTAATCATTTAATTGAAAATGATGCCAGTAATTGAAGAAGAAATACATTTTATCTGGGGTTCAGTTAAAGCTCTTAACATAATATAAAGCAGACCTAGGATTGTATGAAACAGTCTGGCATTATGAATTTATGACAACTTTTTTTCATTAGAATTTACATTATTTTGAACTTGCAACAATTAGCATCATGAGCTATGGAGCTAAACTTAACTGTTAAAAAAGAATAACGAGTGTTAAAAAGTACACTTCTGACATATTTTTTTATAAAAAATTATTTTAAATTTAAAAAAACATTGTTTTATGTTAAATGTTGTACTAAATGTTGGGGACATTAGAGGTGTGAGTTTACGCCATAGAGTTGAGGAGGTCTTGGTGTTAATCCCCGGAGTAATCGCGTGGGCGCTAGGTTCGGCGGGAAGTCATTATGCCTGAATTAATAAACAAATAATATTGGTAACGATGAAGTAAATAATCTCACGTAGAAGTAAAGTTTGCAAGTTTAAACCGCGGTAAAGCATTTCTTTAAAACATAACTAAACTGTTTACCACTGGTTGAGTGAGGATTAAAAACCCTAAATGGATTATATAGAATGCTTTGGAGAACTAACTCGCACCTAAAGGCTGAATCATTCAAAAAATGTTGTTTTATTTTAAGGAATCCAGCAATTCCGGCATTATAATCGAGATTACACATCTTCTATTTTACTATCTTTCGTAGTCGACTTGAAACCACTGTTTTTTCATGTCTAGACCTTTTCTGTCGTGATTATTCATAAATCTTATCGAAAAATCTGACATACATCTCTAATAAATCAGCTTTTTGCGATACTTTGGTGTTGAGTTCAATTTAAAGAACGTGAAATTAAAATTGTTATTCCGTGATCAAGTGTTAAAGATAAAGTAAAGCGAATTTCAAAATCACATTTCTAGATATGATTGGAATAAACTAGGAAATAACTTTATGATTCCGACGCGTGGACTGAATTATTGTCAGTTTAATTGAATTTTAAAAAAGAAGAAAAAGTAGCATTATTCATTGTTGGGGTAACAAGAAAACATAACCGAGAATGGGTGATCCAGGATTTTGCGTTCCGCTCGCGTTACAAGTTTTGTCGAGGCTTTGAAAAGAGAATCGCACATTACCACTTTCTACCTTGCCTGTTATCCTGGTACAATTTTTATTTCTGTTCTCCGGGTCGTAGAGGACAGGAGCGAGACAAAATAATACAAAACACTTTAGCCACGTACGTGTAAATAAACAAAATAACAGTACTGGAAGAATACAGCCTCACTTGTAGCTGCGCAGCATCGGCACGGCCATTTTATGTTGAACCACGAAATACCAGTAAACTGCTACGAGTAAAAAAAATCTACTACTGCCATTTGAGATCAAATTAATATTCAATTCAACGTTTAGATAATTGTTAACGCAATAGAATTACACGTATTTATAATACATTTACAATCAGGCTCGGTAAAATAATTACAACGATATTATTGGAATCGAAATATTAATTATTACTTACTTAAATCTAAACAGCCACATGGCTTGATGCTAATATTCGAATCTCTACGTGAAAATTATTTGTATTCAATGCTTATGATTTCTTAGTTGGTAGTTTTAATTCAGAATCAGATAGTTTGTGTTTGTTATTCATTCATTACAGTTTGAATTATTTTACATTACAGAACAGCGAAATGAAACATTATGGAAAACTATTACTTTCCGTGGCCTGAATATCGGATGAAAGTTAATAATGGATACAATTTGAGAAGCGTGGAGATTGTATGTAATTTTTTTTAATTAATTTAATAAAAAAATTATAATTAATTTGTGCCGTTTTCATTAGATAGAAAACGGAATGTTTAGTACAAAAACAAAAACCTAACATTTAAGAAATACCCGTTTGTTTGAGTTTATAAGAGGGGGTAAGGCATCAGAGGCGGCTAAAAAATTACATTACAAAAGCGACTATTCAAGAGCTCACATAGAAGGTTTCTTCACATCCAGCGTATTCTGCAGATCCTGCAATCAGATTTTCACATTCTGCTATGCCTATTCAAGAATCTACGGTGACTCCTTTTTAATAACGAGGCGGCTCTTCAAAATTGACTTCACGTCTCTTCGTATCTAAACCACTGGATTTCTTCATGTGGGTACATATAACATACATTTAACAAAATGGTACAAATTTTTATATCAACTTATTTTAATGCTTTTTTTAATTATTAATTATTTTTATTGAGATTCAAAAACCTCATCGTAATATTTAATCATTGAAGAAAATAATATTAACATAACCTAAATGAAAGATGAAACAGGACAAAAGGACAGAAACTAAAAATATTTCAGCGCATCTGGGACTCGGACTCGGGACTTGAATTTGAGATATGATATCGATGAAGATGACACAAATTGAACTTGTCTCATTAGCTAAGTGGATAGGCAGAGGACCTGGGTTCGAGTCCCAGATGCGACTGAAATATTTTTAGCTTCTGTCCTTTTGTCCGGTTTCATCTTTCATTTAGGTTTTGTTAATATTATTTTCTTCAATGATTAAATATTACGATGAGGTTTTTAAATCTCAATAAAAATAATTAATAATTAAAAATTGAATTCTTTAGACTTTTATAAAAATTCAATAGATGTCTCATATAAATAAAAAGTCAGATGTAAATCCGAGACAATGTTTAAGTTTGCAATTGAGTTCGGGTAGAACTTTGTAAACATCGTAAAAATAGCTGCCAATAATATGAGATTAAAAATGGAAGACAATATTCACAAATCTTGAATTTGAGATATGATATCGATGAAGATGACACAAATTGAACTTGTCTCATTAGCTAAGTCGGTTGAGCGTTGCCCCGGATAAGCAGAGGACCTGGGTTCGAGTCCCAGATGCGACTGAAATATTTTTAGTTTCTGTCCTTTTGTCCGGTTTCATCTTTCATTTAGGTTTTGTTAATATTAATTATTTTAATGCGTTACCGGTACATAAATCTACAATATCAAATTAGACATATAATTGCATTTTCCTTCCCAAATCCAAGAAATATTGGGTTGAATTAAACAATTAACCCCTTCACACCCATCTGCTCCAGGGGCAATCGTTTAATCGTATCCGGGTTTAAGTTTATCATTAATTTATGAGTAAAACAAGTGGAGTTTTACAAAAATAAACAAACGCCAACAAAGGGAGGGAACAAAGGTGCCGGAGAAAGTCATTCGGCTGGTTTAAAGCAGGTAGCAGTTGTACAGAAGTACCAGGAGGTGTTGGTATGACCCGCGACAAGTACCGGGACGCTCACCCTATTTGGTAGGTAGCCCCGCCAAGGGAAGGGAGGCGCTCCCGGGAATGGGTGGGCGATGATTTGTGATAGCGCGAAACAAAAACCAGAAATTGTAATCATTCCAAGGTGCTTTATTTCCGCGAATACAACATTTTAAATGTGAAATGTGTGCGGCATATTCAAAGGGAAAAGTGCTACTTTTTTATTTTGCTTTCCCGCGAAAACGGACGGTAGCTACTTTATTTTTATGTAGTATCTGTTACATATTCTACATGAACAACAGATGTGTGTAATATACAGTGTGCAATATCTATTCCTTCCTAATGTAAGATTTTGCTTGCGCTTAGAGAAGAGTGCCCGTTAATATTAAAAAAAACTATATGTAAAAAAAAAAAATTAATAAAAAATGTTTCAACTAATTAAAGATAATTAGAATAGATAATTTGATTAGAAAATTTAGAAGCTTATAAAATAAAGAAAGCCGTT
>JAHDVE020002558.1:0-101729 GCA_022606495.2 Halesus radiatus
TACAAGAACTGAGGTTTGTACATAATTACACATACCTTATTTGAAAGCAATTGACCCTTTGTGGTCAATGTAATCGCTGAGGCGGTGACAATATATTACTATCAAGGTAAGATATTTTGAGGGTGGAGTTGAGAAAATAATTCATGGGTGAGGTTTGACCTATTTGACAGACGTTATGCTGAGAGCGTAACGTACAAATTCCAAATACATGAATAATTTTTCTCACTTGGGTGACAAGGAAATTGAGTACAGAAATCTGCTGTGATCTGGCTAGAGTCCAGGTTCAATCTCTGGGGAGAATGAAGGAAAGTCAACAACAGGGTTCTGGACTCATTACATTTGTACAAATGAATGATGATTACAGCATACACAGTTATACAGAACTAGTCTTTCGCGTGTATTTGGCGAAAGGCTAGGGGTCGTTTTAATCTTCTACACGTTTGTGGGAAAATGACAGACCCTTGTTCAAATTTCACAAACCTAGGAGTTTTCTTATTCGTTTCCTAGACGACGAGTTACAAGTTTTATACAAATATCACAAAAATCAAACATTTAGTTCGATAGACAACAAATGTGGCAAACTTTATTTCAAGAAAAGCCAAAAGATATTATGTCGTTCGCACGAATCACGGTGAGTTTTATAACGTCTTCACGTATCATGGTAAGTTTTATTACGTCTCCACGTATCATGGTGAATTTTATAACGTCTTCACGTATCACGCAAAATTGAACGATTTGCAAGGGTGCCCAGTATTGAAAAGACGGTAAAAAAAATTAGGAATTTATGACAAATTACTGAAACAAATTTACCTAAATGTCAACATAGTTGACAACAAGAGTGATTATGACGACTCCTCGTATCATGGTAGATATTTTAACGTTCACACGTATCACGTAGTACAACAATTACGTTCAAAAGGTACCCATTTCAATACAGACGGCGAGGTTAACATTAATACCATATATTTAATGATTGAATTAACAGTCCTTAACACGGCGTAAAATGTACATTTTAAATAATACAAAAACAAATACAAAAGAGACCTAAATGGTTTTAAAAACTCTAATTGTAACGAGGGGAGCAAAGTGATGGTAAAATATTTACTTACACAGAGCAAGGTATTTTGCAGAAGAGACCGAATTGGTTTTACTTACTCTTTTGCCAGAGAGTTACTATGATGACTTAGTTATAGGGCCAAGTTTACGCAGCACAAAATGAATTAGGGACAATACAAGACATGAACCTAACAAGGAACATATCACCATGGCTTATCCAAGACCACTTTAGGTTTTACATACTTGGAATGACTAGGCAATAGTTATACAAAGTAATTGTCATTGGTGAGGGGAACCGATCTTAAGATTGTTCATTATGCCAATGACGTTTTTCAGAATTGACGTGTCAGTGTCGAGTTCTGAAAAATGGGAAGATTAAAAGAGCAATTAGGGATGAGCGCCATTCAATTTTGGAAAAAATTGAAAAAACAAAACATTTACCCGTTATAACTTTCGTTCAACAGGTGTGATTTTCGAGTCAGAATGTTGATACCTCAGCGGGAATTTACACTTGCATTTGACTGAAAATCCTAACCAGAGTCTGGTTACTGTAATTGGATGAGTAACAAAAGTCAGTGACCTTTGTACGGATGTACTCTCGAGGAGTGAGATATTTGAACAAACAAAAATGACAAAAGGTTGCACAAGAAAAGACAACACAGAGATGGATTGAATATTTACACATGACATGATGGGACGGAACCGTTGTTAAAGTAAGAGGGTAGGGTAATACCTCTGGGTACGCTTCCCAGAAATAATTACCGACAACAAAGGTGATTTCCTTATTTTGAAGTGATCAGTTTCAAAAAAGAAAAAAAAAAGGTGTCCTTCGAGAGTGAAGAGGAAGAGTGAAAAACAGAGATTGAAAAACAAAACAGACGATTGATTATATACAATTATATTACAAGAGGAAAGGGTTACATCTGACACTAATGTAACTTCCAAAAATGCAAGGTTTTCTTACATGTTAAATAGTGAATGTTTCTGCGACATTCGCAACATGTGGACATTGTTGGTTTTGCCAACGGGGTATGGATGGTTTAACATGGAATATGGTTTCTATTGTTTCCATATTTCCAGTTTTAACGATGTCTTTCATGTTGTATTTGACATAAATGTCAGATGGAGCATATACTGAATCTGAGATTCTTCTCAGTCCAGTTTCCAAACGTAATCTTCGAGGGTAGACAGAGGTTTGTAATTGTGGAGTGGTTGACTTTCCATTATGATGAAATTGGTCGTAGTTTATATTTAATTCCTCTGTGACCGAGATGGTATTCTTGTATTCTTGAGGAATGATTTCTCCTTCGCCGGGCTGCATGGAATTGAAGGGCTGGGCCTTGATGTATTTTTGTGTTGAAAAGCTGTGCGTATTTTATTAAAGCTTTTTTAGTTTTGTTTTGTGGAGACAGGTTTCTGTCGCGCAATGCTTGAAGAATTGTGTCTTTGTTTGATTGGTGTATATTGGCGATGATACCCAAGGCAGGTGTGGTTTCCATTTTGAAAAATAAAAATTTAAAAAGAGAAAGAGAAAAAAAATTTGACACTTTGAAAAAAGTTGGAAACTTCTGATTTTTCTAAGTGTTTGAATTTTAAGAAAAATCGGCCAGGGATTTGTTTAGGGGGGTGACATTTTTAAATTTCACTATCCACTTTTGTAACTTTTACTTAAAACTTGAAAAATTTTGTCAGGACTCTAGTTTAGAAAATGGTAATTTTTTAAAATCACTTAACACTTTGTTGAAACTTGAGGTTAATTGACACTAGGCCAATAATTGGTATTTAATTGACTATCACTCTTTGTTTATTGGTCTTGTAAAAAGGAAACTCGAAAAGAGATAAAAAAAACTGGTCATTAATTTACTTTATGAAGTTTACTTTTAGAAACACTGGCGTAATAGTTTTAATTTATAAATTTAAAGTACCACTTGATTTAATTGTCTTGGGCTTATTTTATTATTATTATCACTGTCAGAGGGTTTTTATTCACTTAATAAAGTATCACAATACCATATGTAAACACAATGTTACATATTTGCGTGAATTATTTGAGGAAATTGAAGTAGGTAATCCTTGTTGAAAATTTAGTTGTACCTGCTGTTTATTGGGCAAAAGGTCTTAAAGGTGAAGTTTGCGAACTTATTTATTGAAAACAATTTAATTGTTGAAAAGCCGATAGCAACGTAAGGGACGGCGCGAGTTGTTTGTTTATGGAACTGTCAAAAAATGTCAGCTGACTCGATCCAGGCAATTTAAGAGAAACAAAAAAAGGACTGTAAAGTTGCCTATTCTGTTAATTTGTAAGTTGGTATAGATTCAATCTTGCCAATTTGAGATGGGTGCGGAACGCCGCGTTTGGAGGTGTGTTTATAACGAACTTCATATGTGTTATTCCGTTGAAGTTTCTAGGATTTTACCGCGCGTGCGCCGAACGTTTCCGATATGTGATTGCTGCGTCACGTGATGTGAATGCTTCTAGAATGTTTTGGCGCGTCCTTCAACGGTTTCCAGTCACGCGTCTCGAGATTGTTTCCAGGAAATTCTGGCATGTTTTTAACCGGTTTTTTGAACATGGTTAGAAATGATTCTAGTTCTGACAGAGAGAGAGAAAAAAGCGGTAACAACGGTTTTTGTAGGGAGGCATGTTAATTTCAATGTATAATGCTGTGGAATAATTTACATGGAGAAGATATAATACCATATGAGACATCTACCGAGTCTGAAAGCATCCTATGAGCAGGAACTATGTTTGCAACGAGAATGGCTAGTTTTATTTCAAAGGAGTCTGTTTCAATTCCCAAAGAAAGCACCAACGTTGCAGCGCGCCAGTGTTAACATACAAAGACGGGCGGTCTTATACCATGACAAGTGTAATACATTGGATTTGAGCGGGGAACGCGGGAATGCGGGAGAAGGAGAGGAGGAAGGTTAGGAAGGTGAATTTGAGTGAGACAGTGTGTGTGTGTGTGTGTATACCCTGAGATAGGTTTCTTCCAGGGAACTCGGGACCTACGACTAGCTCGCAATCGGCAGGCCTCGGAACTCTTCTTCAGGATCGTGAATCGACTTGCGGTCTTATAATTGGGGATTGTGACTCGAGACTTTATCAATTAAAACACTCAGATGCTTTCAAAACTCAGAAGTTTACTCGGAAAAGGACACAGACATAGTAAGAATTACACAAGGGGAACAGGCTAACCTAAATATTACAAATAATGTTACGGGTAATTACTCTGATCTCTCTGGAAAATTCTCTACGAACGGGCATAGTTAAAAGTGACTTGAAATAGAATTACAACACAAAGAAAGGGGAATAAGCAAGATACAGCTCACGGTTGGGGATAATGTGGCTCGGACATGGTGAAGTCGAACGCCTATCGTGTGTCCGGGTAGTAATCCATGGTCAGGTCCACGGTGAAGGGTGCACCTCGGGGAGGATGTTGTCAAGGCCAAGTCCACGGAGAGAGTGATGTGTCCAAGGCCGGGTGCGAGGAGAGAATGGCGGAGTGCAGCGAGCGTGCGGGAACCGGAACTCGAGAGCGAGTGGTGTTTATTTTTGTCGCTAGGGGTGCTAATCTAACGAGCGGCTAGTATTTATGGGATATTTGCGTTATGTAACAGTACCCACTCTAGTTTAGGTTTTATTTATTTAGATATTTCATGAAAACGCCGGTGGTTGATGGAACACTGGAAGAAAAAACCGAAAAAGTAATTCTGCGAATACTGAGAAAGAATTAACTTACCAGCCATAGAAAATAGTTAATAAACACATAAAACTACCTCAGTAAGGAATAAGAACTAAATGATCATTAATACGAAAAAAACGATACTAGAAATTAAACCAGAACCAATGTCAACTAAGTAGTGCAAAGATCAAATGTTTTGCACACAAAACGGGAGAGGGACGATCTAGCACGTAGTATGGAATTTTCTTCCCAGTAACGTAGATAAGTGAGTACCGCAAGAAGTAGGAAATGAGAAGCATCAGGAAACGGGAAGAAAGTAGCACTAGGTAAGCAGAAAATAAGAAGCCGTGTAAAGCGGGAAGAAAAAAAACGAAGAACGAGTAGAATGGAAACATCAAACGGGAAGCAAGAAGCATTAGCGGAAATCGTGAAGCAGGAGAAAACGGAAAGGAAACACGGAGAGGGAACCTAACAACAGAAAATAACAGGAAGTTAGAAACAAGAAGCATTGAGAGGCAACAACTAAGAACAAAAACCTATAAGCGGGAAGCAAGAAGCGAGATGTAGGGGGATGCGAAAAGAAGCGGGAAATGAGAAACGAAATACCAACGCTCAAACAATTCCCTTTTTCCTACTCACCCTAAATTCAAAGGTTGCTATATCGGTCGATTAAACTCCAATCTCCTTCCCACCCACAGAGCACATGTTTTAAATCGGTTCCCCCAGGTGTCCAGTCTCACCGGGACAGTAATACTCCCATCTGGAGTGGTATAATCGTATCGTATCGTATGTATTGAGGCTTCCTGACAACTTTTTGGAAAGTTAAATACATTTTTCATAGCTCCACTGGTCGTTTTGGAAATGACGCTGTGAGCTTAAAAATATTTTCCTTGACCTAAAAGTTCCGGAGAGAAAAACATTTTTTGCATCCTATGATGCCTGGCTCTCTGTTTGAGAGCTTTTGCTGAGACACATACACGGTTTCTCTATTTCATTTATCGCTTAGTTTGGAAGGTAGCAAAAAACCGATCGGTATAAAAATATGTACTTAGTCATATCATTCACTCTCTGAAAGGTTCTACAAATCATTGAACTTCACAAGATTTTTCAACAGAAGATCCACACAGTTTTTCAGTGCAATCGTATTCATTATCACGTACATACGTAGCGGTGAATAGGTACATTTTCGTGTGAAAATTGTAAGTTCGTTTGACCGTACTACATGCAATTAACCATGTGATATATGATCGTTAATGACGTCATGCAGAAATCATCAATATCAAAAGATTATGAATTTGATCTAATAGCGTACATAATAGAAACAATGTAATATTTGATATAATTGGATAATATGAAATCTCTGATTTGCCCGCAAAAAGTAAAAAATAAAGTAGTAAAAAATAGCATTTTGATAAAGTTTTTGATTGCACTTGAATATATGATTGAACTTGAAATTTTAATTAAAATGTGTACACATAGAATTTAATACTGAATATGAATTGAATGAAACAGAGTTCTAAAGGCTGTCAATTAAATATTGAATAAACTTAAAACGAAACATAACGTTCCGATATATAATTATTACAATAGAAGCATACAAATGCAGGTGTGATGTATCACATCCATACTCGCCCCACTGCTGTTCAATATCAGGTTATGCTCTGATTTTGTAAATACTAACATTTTGTACATAATTTAGTCTGAAATGTAAAAATGTTAGTTGTAAGCCTCTATCACTAGTTTTAAGTCACTAGCTGCAGGTCTAAGTTGTAAGTCGCTATCCATATAAGTCTTAGATTTAAATAACTAATTATAAGTCTGAATTAGGTATTTTCTAGTTTTAAATCTTAGCTGTAAGCCATTAGTAATTAATCTAATATGTAAACTATTATATATAAGTCTAAGTGATAAGGTATAGGTTAGATAAATTATGTTGTAAAGCGCCTTTGAGGTGATTTTCTCTCGAAAACGGCGCTATAAAAATAATCCATTTATTATTATTATTATTATCAATAAAATTATTTGTTTGCACCACTGTTAAATATATATATATTTATCAACATGCTTCGAATACACGTCAGTATACTAAAAAATAATGACAAGATTAGACAAGTAATAAACATATAAAAATAATTATGTAAAAATAGACAAATTACTAACATAAACACAAATTAACAATAAGTGATGAAAGTGTGTAAGTAATTAATTAAATATGTAAACAATATAAATAAAATGTATAAAAATAATTATCAAATAAAAATTTAAAAACGAAATTATTTTTATTATTAATATTAATAAAATAAAATTATTTCCATTTTAAAGAGTGATGTAAACAATGTATTTCCCATTAATTTTATTAATAAAGACACTACAAAATAATTACACATTTATTGAAACAAAATATTTATGAATTGTTTTTGTGTTTAATTCGTAGAACTGCATTTAACATATTTATAAAATTTTAATGTAAATAGAATTTAATAAAGTAATTATTAAGTTCTGCGAGTATTCCATAAAGATATAGGTTGTAATGTATTAAGTCTTTGAGTACGAGTACGTATTTAATACTTCAGCGATAGTGATTATCAGGTTGGTGTATCAGCAGCGAAAATGGAAATCCAAGTCCATTCATCAATCATTAACAATGATAATTTGTCATTCGTTTGATTTATTATTTAAAAATCATTTACAAATCGATAGTCAGAATCGAATCGCCCGCACTACCCATTTCTGGGTGTAGAACTCCTTTCCATCTTTTTCAATAATCCTGTTTTGAGATAATAATAATTAAATTTATTTATTTGAAACACACATTATTTATCAGAAACGTTTGAGAAAGCTTTGATTGCCCAACTAGGAATAAATCACATTTTAGGACAGTCCAATTGACAAGTTTAGTTCATATTAAGTGCCATTATACAAAAAAAAGAAGGAGAAAAAGTTAGTATTGACATAGTGTGCTAATATAATATAATACAAAGTATAATAATTAAGTATAAATAGATTATGTACATGTGTTTGATAAGTACTGGTTGTGTGGTATGCATTTTTTGTTTAATATAGAGTAATAATGAATTCCATATGAAGGTTTTATTTAAAATTGTACACATCTATTAATCAGCATGTGTTCGCTTTTGACCATCCCTAAATGGAGAAGCCAAACATTGATCAGTTTACGCAGGACTTTTGTACTTTTCATTTTTCATGTATTTTAGGTATGATGTTGAACAATTTTGGTCCTAAGTATGAAAACTGTCTTTGAGCAAGGGATGTTAATATAATATTCTCCAGGTTCTGTGGTGATCAGTATTCGGGGTTCAGGTTATTATTAATTATTTTTCCTTGGATTTTATTTTGCAAATTTTTGGCACTGGGCGGAGGAAAAGTATGCATCGTTGAATCTCATCTCTAATATTTGTAGATTTGGTATCGATATATCGTTAGATTGCTAGTTTACCTAATAATTATACCATTATGAACATATTAGGTCCAGGCCTATTTCTGTATTATGCGTGAAGTGCATACGAGTACAACAAATTTTCTTAGTCTAGGACAATCAGAAGTAATTTTTTGAATTGTTACGCAGATAGCGAGCTTTCGTTACATATGTTTATTTGAATAAAATTGATATCTTTTTAAATTAAAAATTATTTAAGCAAAGTTATATTCTTGTTATAGTTGATTAAGAAAATCATGTATCACAGTTATCAGTACAGTGATCCCTTAACATTCGTTTAGGATTTCTTTTTTATTAAAACTTAATAAGGGATTGTCAGTTTTTCAAAAAGAAGTTAGACATATTGGATTTTATAATTTATTATAATGCACCCTGAAAGTTATAGCTTACTATTTTATATTTGTGTTTATTTTGTTTACTTCGGCGAATAACCAAATCCGCGAATGTTTGGAATTACTGTATATTACTGTATTGTTATATTCTGTTGTTAATTAATTTTAGAATTATTTATTTTTCTTGAAAAATTAATTTGTACAAAATGAGTACCTACACAATATGTGACATTTGCATTAAATTTTACCCTTCCATTTCAAATAATTAATTCAAGAGAGCGATGCATTGCAGCATTCCGTTTAAAAAAAATGATTAACAGTGGCTCGTTGCAAACAAAAAATTGATATTTATGTACATTTCCTTTTAACTTTTTGGTTCTCTTTTTTTTCAGATAACAGTATGAGTGAGCCGAAGAAAAAATGCAGAGAATACAGTGTTGAATATATGAAATATGGCTTTATTCGGTCACTAGGAAATCGTACTTTACTATGTAGTAAAACGATGAGGAATAATTAATAAAAATCCATAGTAACAAAAAATAGGGAAAATAAGGATTTAACTTTTTTCAAACAATCAAAGAAAAATATTTGAAAACACCGACATTGCAAGAATTCATAGGGACAACATCTAAGAGAGATGACGATGGACTGCGTGCTTCTTATAATATTTCTTTAATGATTGCGAAGTCCGGAAAGCCGCACACTATTGGTGAAGAACTTATTCTAACAGCTGTAAGTACGTTAATACGCACCGTATTGCACAAACCAGCTTTCAATATTATAAAATAATTTCACTGAGTAATAATACTGTAGGAAGAAGGATAGACGAAATGGCTAAGCTCTTTATGTGACTACTTAAAAACATCAGAATTCTCCATACAGCTTGACGAGTCAACATTACCAGGAAACGAAGCTTTAGTTTTAGCTTATGTGAGATTTGTAGGAGAAGAAAAAAAATTCAAAGAATTGCAATTTGTTAAATGTTTGGAAACTGATACAAAAGGTGAAACATTATTAAGTAAATTAAAAAGATTCTTCAATGTATATGCTATACCCTTGACTAATATCATCTCCGTTGCTACTGACGGTGATGACGGCAATGGTAAGACAACACTGAGGGTTTCTGGCATACTTAAAATAAGCTATAACGAATGTATTGTCGGTACATTGTGTCATTTATCGACGTCATTTGGTCGCATAAAACCTTAGTGAACGTTTGCACGAATCGCTACATTATGTCATTAGAGGAGTTAATACAGTCAAAAGGAATGCCTTAAATGAGAGATTATTTGCTCAACTATGTTTGGAAAATGACGATGACTATAATCGTTTACTACTTACCACAGAAGTACTTTGGTTATATAAAAGTGCATGTTTGGGTCGCTTCTATTCGCTCTTTGATTCAGTGTTGGAATTCCTGGAGAGTAAAGACAATGATTTGCGGCACAATTTAATTATCTGAAAAAATGACATCGCTCACTCGTATATGACTGATTTATTTGCCAGATTTAACGAGACTAATTTAAAACTGCAGGGTGACACATTAAATTTAATCAAAACTAAAAGTGTAATATCTGCGTTTGTTGCAAAACTTTTACTTTACAAACAAAACTTGGGAAGAGGAGAATGTTCTCAGTTTCCAAATCTTTCAAAATTGCAAAATAGAGATGAAGATTTTAATTTACTTTTTTTTTTAACATTATTAAACAATAAAATGTAAGAAATCTTTGACTGCCTAACTGGGAACAAATCCCGTTTTAGGAAAGTCAAATTGACAAGTTTAGCTCATATTAAGTGTTATTATACAAAGTAGAATGGAAAAAGGCTAGTATTGACACAGTATGGCAATATGATAAATCTAGAAAAAAGTGTATTTATCAAGTATGAAGAGATGTAAAGAATAGTACAGAGAAAAACATATTAAATATATTTCATTCAGCAAGTACAAAGAGCAACTTTAGTAAATTATTTACGACCACATGTTTGTCCCTTTTCCATTCCTTGGTTAGGGCTTTAAATCCAAGATTTAAAGCCCTAAGTTAAGATCCCCTCCCAAAGAGCACAAACAATGCTTCACAAATTCAATCAAACAAATCGAACCATAATAGTAATAAGGTCAAAGCGCCACTAATGTATATGTTTGTAATTATAAAAAATAAAAAAATAACTGTTAGTCAGCATACTCGCTTATGTTTGCTTTTGACTCTCCCTAAATCAAGAAGCCAATCATAGATCAATTTTCCCAGAACAATTGTACTTTTCGATTTCCATGTATAGGGTGTGATGTTGAACATTTTTGGACATAAGTATGAAAATTGTCTTTGAGCGAGGGATGTCATGGTAGTAGGTGGAACTATTGGATTAATTCTAGAATGACAAGTGTCGTGGTAGTGGTCTATGGATGGGTAGTGGTGACGTTGTTTTTGTGTGTGTAATATAATTTTTCTTATGTATAATTGTCTTACATCGAGAACATGTTCTTCAAATAATACGTCACTGGAGTAACTAAAAGGTTTTTTAAGGATGACTCTTAGTGGTGATTTTTGTGATTCCGCTAGTGGATCCAATATTGTTTTTTCACATCCGCTCCATCCCAAAGATCCATATTCTAGTAGAGAATTGCACATGGCATAGTATACTAGTTTCAAATCTTTCACACAGAGAATATTTCTAATAGACATGAATAGGTTTTCTACAAGTTTTCTGATCTTTGTGGAAGTTGAGTTGATTTGTTCGTCCCATCTCAGAAATTTATTTGATGATTTCCAGATACTCACTACCTATACATTCAAAGTTAATACAAGTACAGATAGTTGGGTCATTGCAATGGTGTATACTAATGCTTTGTATTTCCTTGGGTTGTCCCGCTTAAGTTGCACTGAAACGTATAAGTTTAGTTTTATCAGTGTTTAGTGTAAGGAAATTATTGTGTAGCCATTGGTTGACCTTATTTATACCCATTATAGCTTTGCCATTAATATTTTTCCAGTTTTTGCCTTCAAATAACAACTTAGTTGCTTATTGTCAACCTTAACTAAATATATGAAGACATTCATCACTTGGATGTTCCCGACTGGGTGTTGAACCCTTTTGCAAGTAGTCAAACTCAGAGCACAAATACAGATGAATAGATATTAATACAGGATCAAATTATTGAATTATCCACAAATGAGAAGCTGAAACCAATGTTTAAATTAGGATACGACAACTTCTGGTTACGAAAACAGATCCCAATTTTATATCCATCATTATGGGTTATTGCACAGAAGCTGTTGATTGCTTTTCCGTCTTCCTATTTGGTAGAACGTGGATTCGGTGCCGTTATGAGACTCATCACAAAAAAAAACGACTAGAAATTAGTACTTTGAAATTAGTGGGGATTTGCGGTTGATACTCATAAATATAAAGCCGGACATAAATACACTCATAACATCCCATCAGTATCATCCAAGCCATTATTTTTTTGTATTTAAAAATTATAATTTAAATAAATACTTCTTCAACAAAATGTTTTATTTGTGTTTTATTTTTACATCACCATTTACCATTTAAGACATCAAATTTAAATTTGTATTTTTTCTATTACGCATTTATGTAGTTTTTCACCCAAAATCCGTGAGCAAGTCTTGACTATGAAAAGGGGTGGGCCAAAAGGCTTTGGGAATCACTGGCTTAGAGTATCATTGACAAGTATAAGTATATATGGCTTGTTATATTAGACCTTCCTTAGAGTAATAATATTACTCTAAGATTGTTTTAATCGGTTCTCAAACTTTACTGCGATTATCTTTTCCTTTTCTGATCTCCTGTTTAACACGATACATGAAAACGAATTTTCTTAGCAGCGTTGTCTACCTAATACCTTTTTTTTTAATTCTGCCACTCTTTTTGCGTAATAGGCTATGTACGAATGGCTTCTAAGCCATACCTACAATATTGAATACACATGATACAAATGCTGTCTACTTGTCCAGTATTTTTTCGACTAATATATGATATTTCTCTCCATAGGACGTTGGCGACTTTTATTTTTGCTTTTAGTAAGAGCCAATTAGCGCTTATGCTATAACCTATCGGTTTTGTTTATGTACACCATGCATGCTAAGAACGCTCTTTTTTTTAAAGTATTATCACAATTTTATTAGTAGTAATATCGTGGTTCTTAAGACAGCTATAACTTGTGTTAAACAATGGACTATCGTATATTATTATAGGTTATCAATTCGTTTGCTTTTAACGATATTGTCCGGTCAAAACAATAAATGAAACACCAAGATATCAGTTCCAAGCCTTCTCTCTTCGAAAGGTCAAATAATTAATTCTCTGCTGACGTGGGTTAGTCGCTTTTTATTCTGAAACTTATTCAACGGGGGAAATTCTTCAGAACAACAAAAATTTATTCCTGTTTTATGCACATACATAATATACTTGGCTAACAGTTTGGCTGTTTGTTTCTCTGCATTTAACATTCATTTAATTCGGTTCAGGATCGCATTATAAGGTTTAACTTCAGAGGCAGTTGATGGTCAGTTTGGTAGTGATTTTTGCTTAGATAAGGTATTGTTTCCGGTGAGAATGACCAGCCGTTTCGTTCATTGTTTTATTGGTAATCGAAAATGTTTTGGTAGATTTCCAAAAGGTTTCTAAAAGGAATTCATCAATTTGAACGATTGTCACCTATCGGTAAATTCTCTCTTAGAATTTTGAACGCTCAAAAAGGTAAGTCATTTTTCATAAAATAATTCAGATAAATAGTTATTTTATAACGCTAAAAAAAGAACTCGGTCGTAGGATTCATGTTAGAGATAATTATTTGTCTGTGGTTAAAGAAATAAGTATATGCCAAAACACAGATGACTGATTAATCGATTATCTTATATTACATACCATGTTGCTGGGTTTGTTTTCCTAATCATTGTTAATGCGGTATTGATTACCCAATTAAACGGTTACCCTTAAATTCTTATATTTTTCCAATATTTTACGACTTTTGCGTGCTTTCGAAGTCGCCTGTGTCCATGACAGCACAAAAAAATGTTTAACATAAAAAAAATTAGATTCATGCATGTTCTATCCTACGAGTTAAATTAAAATATAAAAAAATATATTTTGATAACTTTATAACTGTTTATAAAAGAGCCGTTTCCGAAAATTTCCAACCCACCTGCAAATGTTTTTATTTTTATTTTTTCATAGAATATTATCTCAACCTATACCACCCCACTTTCACATTGAAAAACAGCTAAATTACGATGTAATATCCACCAAACATTTACATTAAAAAAATATAGGGATGTGATATTATTTTATGCCGAAAATCGTTAACGTACATTGAAATTGATACAAACCGTGTTGTAATTTTTTTTTACCCAACGTGTAAAGATTTTCGCTGAAAAAGTCATCTGATTTTCTTTATGAACGGTGTTAAACGATGTCGAAGGTTTTTGAACAGTCGTTTTATGAACATTTTATTTGTTACGTCAAACGAATTGGTTTGAGATCTTGAAAACAGAAAGATTTGTTAGACATGTTTTCAGGTTGTCACGGCCAAAAGTGTTTTCTCCGATAGTTTTTAGGATATCATTTGTCGAGTCCTAAAATTCATTTTATGAATACTTTCCAGTCCTAAAATTAATACCAATAATTCAATAAATACCAACTCTCCTTGTGCCACCGATCATCTAATAAATGTAACATCAATAGAAAAGGAGAAACAAATAACCATGTAAAACTATCATTTCTATAATTAAATTAAATTTTTCTAAAACTGTGTTCATCTGAAGCGACCTGCCAGGTAAGTATGTTTTTTTGTATCTGTCTGTACATAATTAGTTAAGAAATATTTGTACAGCGCCCTTGAGGTGATTTTTCACAAAAACGGCGCTATACAAGTCATCCAACTATTATTATTATTATTATTATTTGGAATATTATTGGGGTTATTGTGTTCGAAACGTTGACTAAAGGAGGAGGAAGCGCAACACGGAATAATACCATAAAAACTAAGAAATGACAGATTTGTTATTTGGTGTCTCATGTTACTCTATGACACCCACTATATTTTGTAATATTTAGCGATGGCTAAGTGGTATAATTTGTGGTGTTTCAATGTTTAACATATTATTTCAGTGACTGTCGAAAAATGAGCATAGTAGCACTAGTGATAATGAGCATTATGTGATGGGTGGAATAAGAATATAATACTCGATTCAGTATACGTATAAAGTTGCAAACGATATGTCAATCGCAAGACAAATCAGTGATGATGATTGATTAACGACTTAGATTTTTTTTATCTGGTAATCGCAAGACTTCATAATATTCAATCAAATTCTCCCCAAAAACCCTTCAATAAAATTTTGTTTTTGAAAAATCTATAGATGAAGGCGTCAAGAGAAATGTTTTTTTTTTACGTCTAACTTTTCATGTTTTCGTAGTGTATAGTTATGATCCTTTTTATGTCGTATAATTTACATGTGATTATAAGCCGAATTTAAGAAAAAAGTGTTAAATTCTCGTAACGCTGGATGTGTGACTATTTTGCACAAATAAGGAGTACCTAGTTTTAAAATATAATCAACTCTATGCGCGTGGAAAGATCACGACGAGTTTTGAGGTTACCGCAATAGCGAGTTCTTAGATCAGTCACACAGATAATTGAAGATCCCGACTATGCTCAATTTGAGAGGTGGGTATGAGTACCGACGCCCCGGGAACCATTCATTGGACAACCAACACCTTAAGTGGTACGCTACGGCTGTTGACTCAGTAGGGGTGCCGGATTCATGGGGTGAGGTTTGTTCAGGTCTTGGCGGCGGATGCGTTTGCCCATCAACTGGGTGGCGGGCCAAATAGTGAGAGGCCGATTGAGGTAGACCTCTTGACCACTCCAGTCGGATTAGCTCGACCATCTCCTCGCACCGCATTGGGAGGGATGGATTAATACGTCTGTCTCCCGGACATACTGATCCTGGATTCCTACCCTCCCCTCATACCCCTTTCCATCCCAAAACTTCTATCCTTTCTTTCCTTAAAAAAGCCTCCACACAGCATCCCCAAAGTTGACATAGGCTCTAAGGGAAATAATTTTCCTTGAGGCCTCTTACAAACAAAAGATTTGTATATTGCACATTGGCTGTTCTAAAACATATGTTCAAAAAAGTATTATTAAAGTAGTATTATAAATTTCATGCTATTTTCATAGCTATATGGCCACAAATTCAATACGTTTGCATTCGGGTTAAAAATCATTCTAGCCCCGTGGAATTACATCGAAAGCAACTTAATGGTACATGGTCAATTCTTACATGTGTCCGCAAAACATTAGCATTGCTAACTTAGATAGAACCGTTTTTCAAAAAATTCATTATTTTTTTAAACTTGAATTCCTCACAACCGAGTCCCAACTGCTCCCAACCATCTGGAGCCGGTGGGACTATGGCATCTCCAATTTGGGGTATGTTGTGAGACGGAGGATATTGGAGAGGGGAAGGAAATGGGGGAGCGGAAGGGAATGTTTGGTAACCGGGTATGTACCCGGTTACCAAACATGCCTAAAGCCATTTCAGGCAAAGTTTCGATTCTGAATGGTAGTCTTTGATCAAGACCATACTGAGCGTACCTTTCCCTCTGGAATTAATGTTCCTACATGGTAGAAATCTATAACATACCTTCAATTACCCTGCTCAGTTTGTCACTATTTCGATCTGCTAGGAAAACTGATACCTACTCCATTTGATATAAATGAAATGAAGACCTCAGAAATACTTTATGTTATTTGTAGATGTTTTTTTGTTTTTTGTTTTATGTGATACCACGCAAGAGTCCCTACTGGTCCCAACCGTCTGGAGCCAGTGAGACTATGGCATCACCAATTGGGGTATGTTGTGAGGCTGAAGGGATTGGGAGGGGAAGGAGATGGGGGAAGAAAGTGGTGAAGTACCTGGCTATTAAGATCTGGTCGCCAAACACAGCTAAACTTATTTGAAGTAACTTTTCGATTCTGAATGGTGGTCTTTCACAAGGGCGATACTGACACTATCTACCACTCTGGAACGAGCCGCAAATATACTACATATTACTTTAAATGAATAAATTGTGAAATAACACAAAATTAATCACATAAAATTTACTTGCGCACGCCGGGATTTGAACCCGCGACCTCCAAGGAACGTAACCATTCAACCACGGAGATCGTCTGATACCAAAGAAATAGACGATTAATGTTCCAATTCATAACAAAATAATAGGTACACTACACACTAGTTAATTTTCCACAGTATGGTGTTGTAACAAACTACGGGTACTGTTAAAAATGTGTGAAAGATATAAAGTTTATATTACTGATTCTGATAATCGCACTAAAAATACGTATTTTTTTCTTAATTTTTGTAGCCAGTGAAAAAATACCTCTATTGTTTCCTATGGGTAAAAATGGGATTAGTACTTTTTAAATATAAATGGGTTTAAATGTACATTTTTTTCCTTTTGTATTATTATTTATTTGAAAGATAAAATATTTAAAAGAAAAATAATTGCATTTCAACAATGTTATTTTTATTCTATATCTGTATGGACATTGGCCACCAATGCAAAAAATCTATAGCCTGTATATTTACATAGATTAGAAATACACATAAATGAATTACAGGTTATAGAAAACAAGGCAATGAAAATGCTATTAATTCTAGAACATCCAACAAAACATTATACGAGGAAACTAAATTGTTAACAATAAGAAAACTTTACGAGTATAATATATGTCTCTTAATATATAAAATAAATAAAAAATCTCATACATGTGGACACAGAATACTAATACACACACACTTTTCATGATAACATACATAACATTAAAAAATTACTAATACACACACACTTTTCATGATAACATACACAGCGCCCTTAAGGTGATTTTGAACCAAAACGGCGCTATACAAATTATCTAATAATAATAATTATGCAATCCATTAGCTACGAGGGGGGCAATTTATATATTTGAAATCCAGACGAAATTAAAAAAACAAAAAATCGTACATTTAACTGTCAGAAATTCTTCCTTCTAAAATTGAATTAATAAAGTAATTTAAATGCACCAAATTTGTAATGTAATCGTTCAAGTCAAGTAAGTGAAAATGTAATTTTCTTTTTTTTTTGGAATTAAAAATAAATAAAATAGATGTAGTACTACAGCCAACACGTTTTGAAACTACTTTAAAATCGGAAGGATTCGTCAAAAAAGTGATCTTATTTGGCCTCCAAAATTTAAGGGGCCTTTTCCCAATAAGGGAATATTTGCTAAAAAACAAATAACATTGAAAAATTGTAATCAAGCCGTCCGTATTGCCTAAAGCAGCCCGCCCAGATGAACACAATATCTATATCAGGTGACATTACTAGATTTTGCCAGACAAAAGTTTCAAGTTATCCATGTAACTAACTAACCATCACGCCGTTTCCCCGCAGGGGTAGGCAGAGAGGACGGACCGCTAGACAACTTGATCTTGGCATACACTTCTTGCTTCATTCATACAACGTCTCATACATTCTCTTCTGTTATTCCGACTTCTGACATGGCCCGACTGAAGTATTTGATTCACTTGATCGTGCCACGTCTTCCTTGGACGTCCCCGGCTACTTCTTCCATTCGCATTCGCGTCATATATTCTCCTTACACTCCTCTCTTCATTCATTCGCTCTACATGCCCAAACCATCTAAGCGTCCCTTAATTTTGCTCACTACGCTTAAATCAGCCTTGCATTCTTTACGAATCTCAACATTTTTCACACGATCATACATGGTTTTAGCACACATTCGTCTCAGAGATCTCATTTCTACAGCATTCAGTCTACTTCCATCCTTCCTCTGCCAGTTCTATGCCTCACTGCCATACATCAGAGATGGTATCAGCACTCCAATGTGGACTGCTAGCTTCGCTTCTTTGGACAACTTTTTGTTTGCGCCAACCGCGTTCAGTTCTCCGTTAATGGAGTTTCCTGCATTCACCCTTCATTCAATATCCCTATCAGTCTTTCCATCTCTCGTGAACATACTTCCCAAATACACAAACTCATTTACCAGCTCCAAGTATTCATCATTCACAACTATATTGCACACTGTTTCCGTACTCTCTCTTTCAAACACCATGACTTTAGACTTTCTTACATCATTAGCACATTCTTCATACATACTTCGTTCATCCTAGATACGAGGGACTGTAGTTATCCATGTAATTTGCTAAAAAACATTAAATAGATGCTATAAATAGGTACATGTCAAATTTATTTTTTATTGCTACAGGGGGCAATTCTACGAAGCCATTAATCCATTTTTTGTTGATTGTGTTGGTACCAGCTTACGTACAATGTTTCAAAATCATGTCTTTTTATCTCTTGATATGAATGATTTCATTGTCACAATAATAATGCTGAGACAGCGCATGACAATTAGCAGGTAGCACGTTCACGTAAACTTTTTTTAAATTTCCAAGCGTTAATGTAGCTACGTACGTATTGCCACTTACCTACCTACACTACATGCATGCCTGTATATACATATATATACAATTAAACATAGGTTACAGTGACTATGATTGCACTGAAATTTTGAGTGCTTTTTTTTGCAATTTTTTAAAAATTTATTGGGTGCTAATCGTATGTGTAAAGCAAATGTATATATTTTTTTAATAATTCAAGGACTAGATTATAAAACTTTAAGGTGATATGCACCTTCCAGTTTTACTACCAGGTTATTCCCGAAATTTTATTTTAAAAGGTGTGTAACTGAAGGTACGAAATTTTTCATCGCAAAATTTAGATGAGAAATAATTTAATTATCTGAAACAAATACTTTATTCATGCATATAAAACCGCAAAGCGATTGATTTTTACAACAAAGAATTCTATCGAAGCTTGAGAGTACTCGTATGTATGAGATGATGTATGAATATGAATGAAGCAAGGAGTGTGTTTTTACATTATGTATTATGGAAATAGCAAAGTTCCATAGCTAATGTTCGAGACTGCGTTGCCAGACGAAGAAAGGTTACATTTAATGGCACCTGAGCTCATCGTGCACTGGCTTTACTGCTTCAGACTAACAGATTATCTGTGCTCTTGTTAAGAATTTGAGGCTGAAATAAATGGGGGAAAATAAGCAAAGAGGATACTTATTAGAGGGGTGTGAAGCCCGGCTCTTCAGGTCCGGTCATAAGAAATATCTAGAGCCAGTGGCACAGTGACAAACTGTCGCAAGCCCATTGAATGCACGTTTTCGTTATTGTAACTCTTTGTTTGCGTGTATTCACTCGAGTCGTACCTCGTATCTAATCTAGGCAAGAAGAGAGAGAATCTCTGAAATTTTAAAACAACATCGCACCAGGGAAGCCCGGCTTTCATATTCCAACACCGAGGAATACTGGTTCAAGCTATTGGCTTCATTCACCATCTCAATAAAATTATCCTTCTAATTCATATGCCTAAATGATTAAGCTGATAAATTTTGTACTTTTAAATGAAAAACGTATTATCTAGATATATTGATTAATGGGGTTGTTTAAATTGCACAAACATTTAAACCTTACGGAATATATTTTTTAATATATTTTTATTGCTTATTACAACCAGAATTATAATGGAGATATTTAGAGCATAAGGAAAAAATGTGTTTTATTTTCTTGGCGCATTATTCTTATTTTTTTATATGAATACCGCACAAGAGTCCCAACTGCTACCAACCGTCTAGAGCCAGTGAGACTACGGCATTCCCAATTGGGGAATGTTGCGAGGATGAAGGTATTGGGGGAGGGGAAGGAGTAGGGGAAGGGGAAGAGGATGGTGGGGAAATACCTAGCTATTCAGATCTGGTCACCAAACACGGCTAAAAACCATTTCAAGCAACGTTTCAATTCTAAATGGTGGTCTTTCACCAGGGCGATACTGAGAGTATCTTCCACTCTGGAAAGTGCCAAATATACTAAATATTATTTTTAAATTAATTAATTGTGAAACAGCACAAATCAATTAAATTAAATTTACTCGCGCACGCCAGGATTTGAACCCGCGACCTTCGGATTCGTAGTCAAGAGCCTTACCCCTCGACCACAGAGGCCGTCGATTATGGATATTTTTGGCTGGACCCCTTTTATCTACGCCCAAAGCAGGTGCCGACGCTGCCCCATGTGTTTTCTAAACCACTGATTAAATTCTTTATATGTACCTTTCTAATTCAAAATACTGACAATACTGTTCAGTTAGGAATGAGATCACACGCGATACAAATGCATACGTACATGTGTATCATTGACACTTATCTACAAGATGTAAAGGTCACCCGCGGACAGAGAAACTGTTGCGAACTTCTGGCTTATTGAGTCGTTCATACCTGTCACATATCAGCAAATATTTTAATCACTGCGAAAGAATTACCCGCGTCTATATTGATAAGTGCCCAATCACAGACGAATAATTAGCCAGATTATATCAATGACCCATCTGAAAAATTATACAGATTTTTGGATTAAGCTGCTCACAAATCACAGTACAGTTTATTATTTTGCAAAGAAAGGTAGTGTAGTTTGACTCTTACTAACACACTCGTGATAATTTAATGTATGTTTTTAACATTGCATACATATTGAAAAATGTTATATATTATTGCTTATATTATCTTACTGCGACCTTATCTTATGACCTGTGTAAACGTTTTCTAAATATAGTTCTTTTGTTTTTTTTTTCCAATTCTTTCTCTTCGAAATAATGTTTATTCTTATAAGTGGCGTTTATAAAATTAGTATATACGATTAAATATTTGACTTAAGCAACCAAAGAGTTTAAGTGAAATAAAAGTTAATTCGTTTCTGAAATGTAAACTTGGTGAACTCTTTTAATTCATATCTTATGGAATTTTGTGGAGAAACTATTATCTTAGGAACCAATCAAGTGCAAATTAAATTAAATAAAAAATAAACCTCTGTGATGGGCATTTCGACAAATTGTGAAATCGGTGCGATCTCGGAATTAAAATCTAAATCACTGTCAAATTTAACAGCTTTTGTTGGGGCCAAACAATTCATTTGTTTTGTTCCGTTTGACATTTCGCAATTCAGCCTTATTCAATCAGGATATTGTGAGTGAATGTGAAACAGGAAATTTCAGAACAATTCCCGGCATGATCAATTTCATTCCGAATGCAATGTTGTTTGTTTCCGCCCTTTGAGGTGAAATAACATGATGCCAATTGTTCTGTCTGTAATAGATTCCTATATAACTCCATATAACATATACCTACCATATGTGGAAAAAATAAATATAAAGTAAATAATATCTACATAATATATCTCTTTTTTCTACAACACTTTCTACTGTTTTTATAAATATCCCGTTGTTGAATATTTTTGAAGTATATAATCACACCAATCTGTCGGATGTTCACAAAATGTGTGCTGTACGATTATTTATGGAGAGGCGGGGATGATAGTAGATTTGGCTACTTTTAAGAAGAGATTTTTGTAATTAATTTCTAATTATAAAACTGAACAGCATGCACAAAAAGAGAAAAAGAATCATGATACGCGAAAAGAATCCCGTACCTGTGAGTGGAAAAAAAAACCTGTAGCTGTGAATTCTGAAAGGGAAAGTAATTTCGGAAAACACACAATTCTTTTCTCGTAATCCCTAATGATACTAGATTCAACGTAATAAATAACTGGATATGATTGATCTTCAATAGAACCTTTAGAGGTATCGAATCAGATGTTCTCACATCAAATTGCCATTTGGCGTGTTCTTTTTTTTCCAGAGGAAACTTTGTGGAAAACGCATTAATGGGAACACATGTAATTAAATTTTTAGTGCGTTACATTGTTTCTAAGTATTATTTCACCATAAATGCTAGCAGCTTGTTATACGGGTTTAACGATGATAAACTTGTACCGAAGTATTTAAGATCGGTGAATAAAAACACGGTTATTCCCCTTTATTGAAGACATTTTATAGCAAATGTGTGTAAAGAATAAAGTTACCTTTAAATATAAAAAACGAATGTTTGTCTGTCTGTCTGTGATCGATTTTCTCGAAAATTATTCCACCGGTTTCGCTGAAAATAGGACAGTTTGTACTTATTAGTGCCGGGAAGGTTTAGAAGGTTTTGAATGAAATCCTATATGTAAAACTGTTGCTATAATGTTTTAAAATTATTATAAAAAACCTTGAACCCGCCATGTTGTATTCAGGTCAGCCCATAGATATACCGCTCTGTTTGCGTAGAATATTTAAAAAAATGAAAACACAAGTAGGTACCTACTTAAGAATTTTATTATTTAGATATATTTTGAAAAAATAAATGTTTGGAATGCAATAAAAATTTCAAATGAATATTTCTTTGTTTCTTTGTTTAGAGATAGTAATAGTCGTCACAAGGCATTACTTTCACTGTCAAATCAATTACGGCATCCAAACGATAAGCAGGAATTCACAACTTCATAACTTTATTTTAAAAAAAACTCGAGAAAAGCCAGGTACACATATGGGGCAATCGTTTTTATCACGCTGTCTTTTTAACACCTAATGTTTGTTGAAAGCGATTTTAAGGTGAGGCTTTTTTAAAGAGTTAATTGAATAATGGAATATGAAATAATAATTTGCAAATGTTTTTACAGGTCCAGTCGCCGCTGCTAAAGGATGGGGAAGAATTCCTCAGCGGGGGGTGGGCAAAAAAAGCAACCTGGACCAGCCCTCAAACAAAATGGTCATATTACAGGAACTAATGATAAGAAGATGAAATTATTTGATCCCATGACGGAGGGCGTTAAATGGTCCGAGAGGCACGCAGATAAAATTGAAAGATTCTGGAATACCATGCCAGATTATCTCAGCAAATTTATAGCAACATTAGCGGTATTCACTTTCGGAGCAACCCTCAAAGGTCAGTTTCTTTCACGGTAATCTATTATTATAATTTAATTATTGAAGGAGAACACCTCACAACTTCTACAACTCCACAACTCTTTATGGAATCGTGAAACGGATAAAGACGTAGAAAATAAAAAAAAGGAAACTGTCGCAACTGGGACTTGAACCCAGTAGTCTTACCGGGACCAACGTTTCTACCAATCGAGCTACTGGGACCTAATTACATTGTGTCATTTTTATCGATATCATATTCCCAATTTGAATTACTGACATTAATTCCAGTCTTTTTTGGCTGTCACCTTTAGTTAAAATTGCAAAGTTCTATCCGAATGTGTAAATAAACTGAGGATAATATTAGCAATTCCAGTTCGGGATAGGAAATCGATAAAAGAAACAAAATGTAATTAGGTCTTAATAGCTCAATTGATAGAGACGTTGATCCCGGTAAATCTACAGGATCTGGCTTCAAGTCTCAGTTGCGACCATTTAATTTTTATTTTCTGTGTTATTTGTTTCATATTTTCAGTAAGAGTTCTCGATATTATCAACTTGATTAAATGTTACAACAATGTTTAAGAGCTTTTATAAGTTATTTCTAATAAACTGAAAATTCTTATAATAATTGCGTGTATGAATATAACCAGATTTATTGACATTTGAATTAAAATGTTGCCTTTCTCGATTACCATATCCTACTGTTAAGTAGAATATACTCTCTGTATCTCCCTGGTGAAAGACCACCATTTGGAATATAAACGTTTGTTTGTTTCGGAATCGGAATGTTTGGTTCCCAGATCTGTAAAGCCAGGTACTTCCTCGTCTTCCTCTCTTCATCTCCCTCCCATTCCCACTGCCTTCAAACTAACAAGATAATTCTATTGGAGATTCCATTTATAGTCCCATTGGGAGCAGTCGGGACTCCTGTGTAGTATTTACATTTAAAAATTATAGAAAAATCATTTAAGTCATAATAATTCATTATTAACGTTAACGAGGCAATCACTAAAATCATCTTTTGTAATAACCACGATCGGAATATTATTTTTTATAAAAAAACTGCTAATACGCCGTTTGTAAAACCAGGTTTTGTAAACTGTCTCGATACAAGCCAAATCTCAATAGCGCTCGCTGTCCACACATTGCGCTTTAGACCGAAAAAAATATGGTAGTTCAATTTTAAGCAGGCAATAGTGTCCGAGAGCGAGAGAGCATAGTTTGCTTTTTTCTATAGAGGTATTTTCGTGCATGTGCGTTGATTCGTGAGAATGAAAACGGAATGTGATTTTTCTAAAGCATTCTCACCAAAAGTGGGTTCTGAACTCAAAACAGCAGTGCAGTGCTTCCCCACCTTCCTCTCCCCAATCTCCTCCAGCGTTCGAGGCAGTTCCTAACAAACAAATAAATAAAAATTGCTGTCGATAGGGAAAACGAGATAAATTGCGACGGTAATAATATTTCGGGCCTTTGCATTAATGTTCAAATGTTGCTTGATCATTACTCGCACATATCTAGGTCATGCGTTGCACGCTTGCGGAGTCAGGACGAAGCTATTAGCTTCGTCCACACAGTCCACACAACTCACGTGAGCAATTCCCATCTAGCTAGTCCAGACTCCAAGAGGCGTGCGACCCATGAGCTAGACAAATGTTTTAACAATAATACAGAATCGTCTTTATTTTGTATGGTTACATTTTTGTAAATTCCAATAAACCTTATATTATGTATGGTCTCCACACTACAACGCACATTCTCACACAATAGAAAGAGTTCAAAACAAATTCCTTAGATTTATAATTTATAAACTAAATATACCGAGAGAACAATTAAATTATACTTATTTGATACGATTAATGAACTTATTAAGTTTGAGTGATAGAAGAATTATTTTCGATCTAGTGTTCTTATTGAAAATCTTGCATAATAAATTTGACAGCCATGATTTAATTCAGCTCACCCCCCACCTCGACCGTACCTGTCAAATACCTATCAAATTTTTATGATTTTAGATAAATAAAAAAAATTAAATTGGCCGGAGACCAAAATTTCACATTTCTTACTTCAAATAAGGTCAGTAATCACTGGTTAAATTAGTCAGGTACGTTGTATATGCGCATATTACAGATTATATGGAATGTATCGCTGTTACAAAACGTACTCACGAACTCATTTATCTGCTCTGATACAGTCATCGTGGATTTTCTTCTGTAATTTATTACTTAGCACGATATATTATGTATATCTCTGCCTATTGTAATGGTGTATTTAGTTATTAAATATATTTATAACGTATAGAAATATTATAAATCATTGTTTATTTTCAGTTTAGTATAATAATGTTTTTTCTTTGTCTTTTCATTAATCAGTCCTAATTTTTATATACTTCCAATAGACGCTTATTTTTGCTTTGTTATTTACAGAAGTTATTAAAATTTATCATCGTTATTATAGACACTCATAATGACTCTTTATTGCTTATATATTTTTCACATTATAGTAAAAAAAATATTTATATTTATTCCTACCCACCTTCACTTTTAGATATAGCACTTTTTCGTACACAAGATATATGACGTCGTCAGTAAATAATTATAACTGTATACTAGTTAATATTCTCCCGTACCTTATAGAAGGCTGAAATCCGTTTAAACATTTTTTTTTGTAGAAGTCACTTCTATTTACATTAGATGCACTTTTAATTAAATGCGAAAGTTTGACGGAGTTTTCACATTTTGCGAGTGTTCAAGATTTAATTAGAGTGCAAGCTTATAAAAATACATCGGGTTTTGATACATGAAGTCACAGTGAAAATGTTGTCATTTTGGCCTCATCCGCTTAAGGGTAAACGAAATGTGATAGGTGCTCACAGATGGCGCTAAATTACATATTTTAGAAAAAAAAAATTATCACGTAATTCTTTTAAATATTGATCTGATTTTTTTGTCATTTTCATACAAAATTTGAGAGATAGACATTACAAAAGATCGTCATTTACGAGTGTATTAAACTATCAACAGAATATATTTTTTAAATATATGTGCGATATACATTTTATGCTACTCTTTGTTTGAAATAAAACACTGCGAAAATCCAGTGTTAATAAATTCTTCAAATAAGTATAAAATATACCTACCAAGATTAAATCAAAACATTCTTCTTTGTTGCTTATCTCATTATCGTTGCTTTACCTATTAAAGCTTGTATCTGATAACAGCTCTTCATTAGTAATGCTTATAATACTATCTATTAATCTCTGATGACGCAATGGTACATACTCGTATGTACACATATACATAGACAGGTACAATCATTAGCCAGAGCGTTGTATTATAAATTATTGTCATAGGAAACAATCTTTGGCAACTTGAGATGAGTGATTGAATTCTCTTCAAATACCAATAAATCTTTTGACATTCATTTAAATATATAGTAGATTTATAAAGCGATCATTTTTGATAACCGATAAGGAACAGGTGTTTCTTTTTCAAGTAATTTGTTTTATTAATCATTAATTTGTTGTCGAGGACAGCTATTTCAGATCTAGTTGCATTATAGTCATTAACCATCTAATTGACAGCCCTGCCATCGTCGCCACTATTAAATTCCATTTACCGACGAGGAACACAAGAAAAAATGTAACATTTTTCTGCAACACGTACACAACCATCAGTCACACTCACTGACCAATAGGAAGCATGATCTGGGTAACAAGTTTGGAGATATTATTGATATATTTGCCGACTCCATTTATACAATAAAGCGTCATCTATAGCAGCAGTTTGAAGAATACTACTTAATTATTATAGAATTGATAATTTATCTTTAATAATTTGTGTTACATTGTTGTTTTAGTTTTCTATTTTATGTTACTGTTAAACGTTTCAAAAAAATATTGTTTAACATTTCTTTATGGTTTAAAAACTGTATGTAGGTACTTATTTTGTTCCATGGCTCATTATATCCTGTTCTTTAAATCTAATAAAATAAATACTTAAACTGTAATCAAACTACGTATAATAAATACTCCTACTTTTGAAGTAATAAAAACAACGAATTTTTAATAAAAATCAAAATTTTCATCTATCAGTCTATTTAGTTGATGGGGATCTAATTATATCAAACACTAACTTGTTACTCAGTTGAATCCAAAATATGAAGCAAATTCTAATATTTTTTAAGTTTTAATCGGGAAAATGGCTTACCAATCTGAATATGTTTTTTGTCATATATGTATACATTATTATATACATAGTTTTTAAATATTTGGATTGATTTAGTTGGTAAATCACATTTTTTATTTCAAATATAAAAATACTTATTTGAAGTATGCAGGTGCAAAAGAAGTACAAATGATAATAAAATTATCGTAGACTTATGCCAGGTGAGCAGGTGGGAAAATCTTATCTGTTCAATTTGGTAGAGATTGGCCCTTTTGTTTAATATTGTTGATTTTTATCAAGGAAATCAAAATATTATTTAACAAATTCATAATTTTTCGCAAAAGGTTGCAAACTTCTAATAAGAACATCTATCGTTACTTTTATCTGTAGATTCCAAGTTCTTACGCGCCGGTTCATCGTTGGCATAGTTCAGTCGGTCTTAAGCTAGTTAAGTTTAGCGTCTATACCACCTATCAGGTCTTTCATAACATATGTCGTTAAAACTGAAAGGTAATACCGACCTTATGGTAGAGAGTGCGTTCCTTGACTCTGATCCGCGAAGTGGCGGTATCGTGACCCGCTGTGATTAATGCTTTAAATTTGTAATTTATATTGATTTTTTTAAAATATTGACGGTTATAGTAACATTGAACAAGAAGTTTTTTTTATTTATTTTTAATTTTTTGATAAATAATGTAAAGTAGTATATTGAATATTGTTGAAATAACTTAAAAAAATATATTGTTGAAATAAAATATTTTTACATATATTCAGAAAAACAACACCTAACAAAAACAAGTAAAAAACCACCCATAGATAAAAACCCATTAAAAAAATATACACATATATAAATATATAATAAGGAACATATATATATATATATACAGGGTGTATCAGCAGAGTTAGTAAAAATAATGGACTCCTCTGATATATATTATATTCCTCGGCCAGAGACAGAGACATCCAGCTTGCTCAAATTGGTGATACCAATGACAAATGCTCTTTCTAGTTGGAGGTTCAGTGATAAAATGGAGACGAAAGGTACGCTGCACTACAGTTGGTGACTCAGATTTGAATTTTTTTTTTGAAGATTTCAAAACCATGTGTTGTATAGCAGTCATTTTACTCACATATTACGCGAAGTGGCGGCTTGGCGGCGCAATCACTCTTGCGGTCGTTTGCGTAATTATGACCGGTCTAGCGGTGGAATTCTAAACTTTCGGACCACCTCTGTCAATTGTTACTTAGGTCATTCACAGCGTATAATTCAGAAAATATACCAGCACGAAATTGAATCCATAATTTTGAACAAATCTGTATAATACCACAATTTTATTTGACATGGTTAATTTAATGACTTTTTAGGAGAATGGGTGATTATCCTGGTAACGGCGATGAAACAATGGAGCGGGAATCAAAATTCCATCGGTAATGAGACCGAAAAAGAACTGACCATGTCCGAGGTCTTTTCCCTGGAGAAACTCAAAATGAACGATTGGCTGTACTTCTGGATAGGCGCCAATATTGTCTCCTATGGAATGTACTTCATCATCGGAGGATTCTTGCACGTAAGTCTGGTCCATTTGATCAAAACAGGGTATGTTATAGTGTACAGAAGATTAAAAAATATACGATATTATCTTGGGTGAGATCAGCCCTTTTCTGGGAATGTATTTCACAATCAAATCATACTAACATTTTGCCATATCGTACTCATGGTCATGGCTGTAAGTCAAAAATCGGGTGGTGATAGTAAAATACTACATTTGAAAGGACACTCAGTAAAAATGCCACCCCTTATATACCCCTTGATTATAATTCCAATCTAAATATTACGTAGCTCGTAAGGTTTTAATCTCTTATTTCCAGTGTGCAGTTTTCATAAAATCGCCTTAAACCGGGCTTAGGGTCGCGTCAACTATACCCACACTGAACCGGTAAGAATCTAATAAGTAAGGAGGATAGAGTTTCTTAGAGTTTTAAACACATTATTTCAACATACTACTGCATTAGAATATCTAATTTTGGAACTGCTATTTCTTGGAGTGGAATTCCATCGTATTGAATATAATGAAAACAATAATTATAAGCTATTGGTTCATTTTTTTTTACCATACCGGACCGGTTCCAAACTATCACGTCCATCTTCAGACATAACATCCGATCAAAAAGTGATGTTTAAAATTTATGTTTTTATTAAACTCATACTAAATTATGTGAGATGAAGCAAGTATCAAGCATGAGTGTGTATTTGGGGAGTACGTTCTCGGTATTATTAATGATAATGACATGATGGGGTCATTGGGGTTCAGTAGAAAACAGATAACTTAGTTTATTGTCGAGTTTTTTTATTCATTCGCAATTTTGTTTGTAAATCACATTCTTAACCAGTAGGTATTGTTGGTTTTATTTAATTATACGAAAACTATTTCTACGGGTAATCTGTCAACGGTCCAGTGGGGAGATTACCAGTCGTCTCGATGTCGGTGTTGAAAGCCTCGGAGAGCAGATGGTACTTCGAGTACTCGGTGGTGTCGACTGGACGCGCGGCTAGGCTTCCACTTGACGACCGGTTCCAGACGGTTCAAAAGGAGGGTCAGCGGGAGACCAGAGGCGCTCGACTGCTCACTGGTGGTGATTCCTATGGCAGAAGGTTTGCACCTTGATTGGGTCACGCCTTCGGAGGGCAGGAGGCGAAGGGTACTCGACTGCACTCTAACGGTGGGCGTTTGGGTTCGGCGGTTCCGGCAGAGTTGGTATGAATTTCTTCCCACAGCGTCTCGAGCTGAGGAGGCAACCGGTCTACTTGCTTCGTAGAAGACGAAGGCCTCGACTGCCTTTGCTTCGGTCAAAGTCTGCCTTTTTTATCATATCCGAACGTAACGTCGGGTTCCTTCTTCTGGCGATGACAAAATTCCCGGTTTTTTAAGCCGGACGTTTGTTCATTAGCTGTAGGTAGACAGACCTCGGGTACCTTTTTAGGGATCACGATGGATCGATATTTCCCATACAAATAACTCGTATCAATAATAGTATAGCATTTTTTGGGAAGATTTACCTCGCACACTTTGGAAGAAGGGTGAATGCAGGATATTCAATTAATTCAGTACCTACTGATCGTAGTAATCGCCAGTAAAAAAGTTGTCAAAGGAAGCGAAACCAGCAGTCGATAATGAAGTTCTTGTACACACATCCTTTATGGCAGTGAGGATAGAATTGGCAACTGATAGAGGAAGGACGAAAGTAGGTAAACTGAGGGGTACTCGCACGATCAAGATCAAAAATGGGTCATTGAGAAGGTCGGATGAGGGAGTATCGGAGGCTAAAAGACGCGTAAGAGAATGAAAGATACAGTCGGGGATGCTCCAGCTTTACGTGATACAATCAAGTAAATCCAATACTTGAGTCGGGTTAAGTCAGTAGTCAGAATAACAGAAGAGTATTTATAAGACGACGTATGAATGCGAATATGTTTATTCGTACATTTTATTCAAATCAGTCATTGGAAAAACCGAAAAACCATTATGAAGCGTTTTTAAAGAAATAAAATAAATAAATCAGTAAAGGTATATTACTTTGACTACTATAAACTACTAATAAAATTACTATAAAGAAGAAAATAAATGATAATTATTAATAATAAGTAAAAAAAGAAAATTAGGATGAATTTGAAGACATGAAGAAGAAAATAATTTAAAATGAATAGCATTTAAGTTTAATATTAAAATAATTAAAAAAAAAACATAACCTTGATGTCATAGCTTATACCTACTCAATGTCACGTTATTAAAATAATTAGTTACCCTGTTTGTGATAGCTGACTTATTTTAAAATAGCTTTAGTATCTTCCTACCTATTTAAACAAATAACAATGAAGGTACAGAGCTTTTTTACATGGCTTTTTTTAACAAAATGTCACACAAACCTCTCTTGATTAAAAAAAAATTAAAGAGAGGTCTTAAAAGTGAGAAATCAGTAACTCGTTTTTCGATTCTTTTTGTCTGTTGGAAAGGCAAAGAATAAAAGTTGGCATTAGCTTCCAGTGGGCGGATAAACTATTGACTTTGCAACTGTAGGCGTATTTGCACCCACTCTGTCATCAAGGCTGGGAGCCTTTGGAATACGTAATGATTACCTACTTAATAGAAACCTTTTTACGTGATGTTTCACGTGAACAAATACCTATGAATAAGATATGTATGAAGCACGTGATTTAGATAGGCACTAGGTGTTCAGCGAGTGCGCTAACTAAAAAAAATAAACTACACAAAACACCGTGTACATATTGCTAAGTACCTAACTGTGTTTGACGAGATAATCGTATTTTGTGTAAAATACATAAAATTTGGATGACGAAACACCAGATTTTTTTGTAGAATCATTTATATCAATAAGGGAATAAGCAAACAGGTTTTAGACTAACATGCTTCGTCTGGCCTGACTATGTCACAGTTGTGCCATGGTTATGCTGAATCCATACTCACTGTTGCTCACAAAGTCATTGTTTCACAAAATAAAGTTTATTAGTGAAAAATCGTAATTTTAATGACATCTGCTTTATTACTAATATATATTTTTTTAATTTTTAAAGAAAGACTGACACTTCCATGCCTATCCTATCCCACTTCTTACTATCACACTAAGTAGAAAATGCTATTTGTGTCGTGATGGAGGACTTGTACCTTCGTATAACAGTTTTTTTTCTACATAGCGTGTTTCGTATTTCACACCCCACATAACCCCCAACTGGAATAAAAGCCTACGTTTATATTGTTAAACCGTATTTTTAGATCCCAAGGTTGTTTTCAGAGAAGGTACTCATTCATCAAAATCGTTTTCTATATTTTTAACCGGTTTACTCAAAGTCCTCATTTTGGCAGCTTGAATGCTGGAAGTATTTTCTCGTATATCATCCAGATTTGGGGAATATGTGCAATGGTGGAGTACTGGAATACTGATTTATGCACTAACAACAAGATCATAGTACTTACGAGTATATTTAAATGTTTACAGTGGTACTTCTATGTCCAACGTCGAGACAAGGCGGCCGAATGGAAACTCCAACCCACGAAATGGCTATCTCCAGAGCTTGAACTCCACGAGATTATGGTGGGGACCTTCGCCCTATTTGTCACCGGAACCTACTCCGCCACCCTGGCCTGCTACATCTACAATGGAAACCCCTGCACCATCTACTACCAGATGGATCAGTACGGCTGGGCTTGGTTCTTCCTGCAGTTCGCTGTTATATTCGTATATCAGGTGACTTATATTATTAATGATAATAACGATTTCTTTCACATTCAAAACTTATTAAATATAAGAAATTAAATGTATTTAATATTGAAAAAAAAACGGAAAGATTTACAAATATTTAAGGTATAGAGAAAAAAAGTAGAGGTGAAAATCGTGTCAATAAGGAGAATTTTTTTCAAGAATCAGTAGGATTTCTCCTTTGAATCTCTCTTCATTGATGTAAAATATATCGATATCAGTAGAGATTTGGTTCAGTAACAATCTCTTTCACACCGAGAGAACTATAGGAAGGTTGGTCCTACAAAGCAAGAAGATAGAATAATCCACGATGATGATGTCTAAGAGACATGTAGACTCAGGCGCTCCAAAATATTTATGAACCGCAAATATTTTGAATTTACACAGTCATTCCAACCATAACCCATAGGGTTTTTAATATCCATATCCAAATTCAACAAAGGAACCCTATAGATCTGATATTACTGTAGAATCTGTATTTTCAAGAAGCTACAGGGCATCCATGGACTTTTTAACAAAACGGTCAGCTGCGAATTTTTATGTCAATACACCTCATATTTTTCTGTTTCCTTTGTTTTTGTCAATAGCTAATCAATTAAAATCTATTGTAAAGTACAACTGAACAGAGAATCACTGGAAGTGCAATCTCTACCGATTTGAAAGAATATTGATGTCACCATTTTTCATAAAAAATTGAATTCTAAAATAATAAGACTACAAGAAAAAAAAGATAATGTTTTACCAATTTCATCCAAAGTAAGATAAAATTGACCTTATTACGGACGCAGAGACACGCCCAGGAAACATTATTATCGTTTTTCACTTCAGTGATTAATAACTTTGTTTTTGAATTTGGAAAAACATTTCAAGAAAATAATTCTTCCGTCAATATTGTTTATGAACAAATTAATGCTGCAGAATGGGATATTACCTGAAAAACAATCAAATCGGAAAAGAACGAGGTTGATAAGTAAGCAAAAAGTGTTCACGAAAATTAATTGCACTCAAATCAATCCTTAAAGGTTTAAATTTATTTTGCAGGACTATACTACCTACATATTGCATCGAATGTACCACACCCCCTTCCTGTACAAGCACTTCCACAAGCTGCATCACAAATACAAGCAGCCCACTGCCTTCTCCGTCACCGCCATTCACCCGGTGGAGATCATGCACATCCAGCTGACCATGTGCCTGCCTTTGTTCACTATTCCGGTCCATTGGTGTAAGTTTACCAGATTAAAAATTGTTTAAAAATGTTTTTCTGGGAGGCCCTGAGGAAGCTCTCTGAGGAAAGGACCGAAGAAACCTGTAGGGACCCACGTTGTGGAGGAGTGGAAACACAGATGCCGACAAGTTATTTCAAAATATACTATGTGAATATCAAAGTAACCGTGACCTAAATCTAAATTTAAGAATCAGATTGGTTTGTCATCATATTTAATCCAAATAGCAAGAGGACACAAGCTTTTGCAATGATGATATTATAGGCATATCCTCAAAACACACTGCAAACCTAGGGTAACTAATTAATTACCCACTTCGTGGAATGTTCAAGTATTGTGAAATTTTACTCAATATCTTGGAGAGATATAACGAATCCCAAAATCTTGAATTTGGTACTCAAATTCCCCGGTAATAGCGAACAGTGATATGAATAACACGTTTGTCGCAATAATTTACTAGTCTATTCGAATATTTGTATATACATCATATATTATATAAATGCTTTGTTATTATTATTATTATTATTCATTTAATGATATGTTAATTCGTGATTGGTTCCACAAGGAATAATAATCTTTCGATAAAATTTGTGAATAATTTCTGACGAATATCTAATTAAAAGTTTAATAACTTATGTAGGATTCTAGAAGGAGTATTTTGTTACCTTACAAGTCCACAGTCTATAGAAGTCTATTATAAATAGGGGCAAGCGCGACTCGATATTAAGGGGTGAGATCGATATTTTTATTCCATCGAAATTATTTGCTTTTTTTATTAGAACGTTTTCTGATATTTGCTCAGATTTGGAATAACTTAAGCAAGTAGGTAAAAATTATTATACCCAACACAATTTTGTTTCAGCTGCGATATTAAAAACAATACCTATGTACGTTTAATTTCAGAATATTTTTCAATAGCATGAAACCGACACTAACAGTAGTTCGTAGCAGTAATTCCAAGAACAAAAAGTGTCCAAGGGCTTTGAACTTTCTTTTAACGTTTCCCTTCTGTAACTATATTCCCTTTAAATCGAGAAGTATAGATTTTCATTTCCGAAAGAATCCAATATCGGAAAGAACGAAGGCTCCATAAATGGCAACATTTTCCCTAAATTCTTATTCCTGGAAAATATGAGGGAAATACCTAAATCATTGTATTTTGCTTCCTTGATCGATCGTTCTTATCTATGTGTGTCGTCTTTGTGTCACTTTCTTTGAAACTTTGACAAAGGAAAGTATCCAATGCCAAAGTTACTATTATTTGTAATGATTTATTTTTCGTTTTATGTCCGATAAGTAGTATGGACAAAGTTAGTTTATGCCATAAGACTTGTAAGGCATTCCGATAAAATGTGGATTAATCCAACGATTGCAGCCATTAAGAAGTGTACGGTATCAATATAAAAAGCCATAAATAATATTTACATTTCATTAATTTTGCAATGGTACTTGTCTTAACTATCTTTTCTCCGGTTTAATCGATCTTTTCTCCAATAAGACCATTCTGTTATTTCAACAGAAGTTTACTTTGTATGTTGAAGAAAATAAGTATCCTTTTGTTCAGCGGAACACGCGAAGAATTATATTCGATGAATGGTTCTCGGAACATCTGAACAATGCTTATACCAGTCCCTGAGAGAAAGGATTTCTGAGAAAAATATACAAAAATAAATAAATGCTTTCCAGTAAATGCGGCTTCCTCTGGCCTCACACATTTTTTTCTTCTTGGAAGAGAGATTCAATAATTTGTATGCTGTTATATATTTTTAATTGTTTTTGTGTTTAATTCGTAGAATTCCATTTTTTATTTTTTTAAACCTAATGTAAATCAAGGGTGGAACATTTTTGAAATATCGAATTAAAATAAATATTGCAGTTTTTAGCACCTTGATCCAGAGATCCATCATCGCGGTAAGAGAACCGTTATCAAAATTGGAGTTGTTTGATTTGATTTTAGCTAGTGTAGTTTGTGGCCTGAACTAAAAAGGAAGCTACATCCCTACCTTTCCTTTCTCATTGTTCTTTCCTTCTCCCATTTTAACCTCTCAAGCCATGTACGGTCAAATTTAGTCATAAACGTCCTTTGCCATTATAGTCGCTTAAGGCTTTATACAGTCCTCGGCGTCCATGCTTTAAAAAAAAGTTTTTTTTCTATCGTGCAGAGATACGTATTATTTTCCCATTTAGAAAGAGAAATAATAATTCTTTTAGGGTTGTTTCAAATATATACACTTAATGCCATCAAATACTGCAGAAATATACTAATACGCATAGCTCTTGATATTTACCATACAATTGAGATGGCAACATGCTACACTAGCATCCTCTAGCGGCCCGATTTGTACGAATTGGAGTTTTCCATACATTTTAATAGATTTTCTGTGAAATATATTCGTAATTAATTACAGAAATTTAAAATTGAAAAAAATAATATTATGTGACGTTCATATAATTTTACTCGTTTTTTGCTCATGTATATATATTTTTAAAAGAGGCCATTAGGATTGTATTAAAACTTAAATCCTCGCTAGTCGCGCACTGCCATAATTGTTTACAAAGAAAATATTTTTTTATTACAACATCAATATTGTCTGGAAGCCTATAGTCCGGGCTGCTAGAGGCGGTAGTGTAGCATGTTGCCAGCATTTTGACAATGCTTTCCGTAATCAAATATCATAGACGCTAAAATACTGGTAACCTGCGTGTAAAATTCCAAATTCGAGTCATTATAAGTTATAATATCGAAAGTTCCCAGTTAATAAAACAGACGAATTATTTCTTTATACGTCCAGGTAACCCTATTGTATAATGATAGTTCAATCTATTTACGACTTGGTCAAATAATCACACAACATTGTTATGTCATAAATTGAACCGTAAATTTACGTCTGAATAGTTTGGTTATTCGCCGTATGTTATAAGTTGAAGTTTACAGTCTAAATTTATTGAGAAAATCGTAAAAGCGATGTTTTTTAATAATACATTTTGTGCACGGGTGAGTGAACATGCGCACAAAATATAATTGATGTTTATATATGCAAAAAAAAATACTGGAGAAGGTCAGATAGTTTTCGTTATTTTCTCTGTGAATTCTCAGACATTAAAAAAATATATATATTATACTTTTTGTTGTATAAAGGCGATAAAAAGTGAAGAAAAGGTTTTCTTAAAAAGGTTTTCTGAACAAAAAGAATGTATTTTCTAAATTTCATATTTTATCCAATTTTTGTCTGTCTGAAGTAAAAATGTTTGGGGTAAGCTTTTTTTGACATTTTTCATTTTTGTATGACAAGTTAAAAAACAAGAAATAATACAGCACAGTTAAAATACCTTACAAACATGAGAAATTTCATCATCGTCGGAACTTCTAGACAAACATATTTAAAAGCCCGACCGGTTAATTATCAGCCTCACAGCATCCAACAATTGGGAATTTCACGATTTCGCTTACTCCGGGCAGTAATTACTCTTCTAAAGATATATTTTGAATTAAATAAAAATATCTAACACTCATCAAGACTAAACTTTTGGTGCGCCGAAATAACCCATCGGGTACGCAACATTTGTATCCATTGAACCCGGCGTGTTCAATCGGTAATGTCCTGCTATGTCCTCCATTTACGAAACAAGCAACATCTCCCGCTTACTGAGATGGTAGTAGGAGATATTCAAATATTGTCAGGTTATTCGTAACCAGGAAATATTTGTCTTTCTTTAAAAAAAAACAAAAAAGTGAAAATATTATTTCTCCGAACATAATTAGCTATACTGGGTAAACTACTCATTGTAAATATATGCGATTTCTATGGATATATAAGCACTTTATCTGGTAAGACTGTACAATTTACAAGAATCTTAAGTTGTTACCACTGAGGAGATTAACTGAAAGAATTTTATCCGTGTCCGTGTATAAATATGTATGAAAACTTAGACCAAGCCGTATTTAATTTTGATAATTTAACTGCATCTCTTTATATGGTCTATAAATAATGTGTAATGATAGTGTCCAAAAAAAATATATATCATAGATTTAATATAGGAATAATGTAAGAATAGGAAGCAAGATTTGTACAGCGCCCTTGAGGTGATTTTTCACAAAAACGGCGCTATAAAAATCATCCGATTATTATTATTATTATGTTCGTGAGGCCGAAGTAGGCTCAATTTTTCCTCACTTTTGATGAAATTGCTCATCAAATATGGAAGCTCTTGAGCAAATAATTAATTTTATTATAATACTTGTGGACTAGGAGTCCATTGGTCTTATGTAAATTGGTGAAATTTAGATCGCACTTTTAAGGAAATCTGTTCAGTATTTGTAACCTTTTTCAAAAATGTACAGTCTGATTAAAGTTTAAATACTAAAGTTTTTTCAAGCAACTAAAATGATATCAACTAAACTTGCTCCACGTTAAAATTCCAGGGGTGGCAATTTCATTATATTAATATAATTACTATATTATTTTTTCAGTCCCCTTCTACGTGGTAGCCATCTACACCTATTATCATGGTATAATCGACCACTCCGGCATCAACTTCAAGGCGCAGTGGTGGCAGCCCTGGCAGCCCGATGCGGACTTCCATGACAAGCATCACGAGTTCTTCCATGTCAACTTTGGATTCAATATTCAGATTTGGGATAAGGTGAGACATTTTTTAAAACCGTAATTTTTACATATATATATAATTTTTTTTAGACACACAGATATATCCACGAAATATATCGAAATCACACATTAATATGGATATATCATAGGAAGCCAAAAATGTTTCTAAGAAACCACGAGACACAGGTTATTTCCCATATTCGCCGAGAAGGAAACATTTAAAAAAGTAAACGAATATCTAAACTAAAAGGAAAATGCTGAAATATTATAATTTGAAGCTTTATAAACTCTCGAACAGTGAATTCTGGCGTAGTGGAATTTTTTGTCCATTTTCTGTCTGGATTTTTCAGTTTGTCGCTATTAATTCTGGCTCATATATGGTTTCCATAAAAAGTTGAATTTAACAACAAAACTTTGTATTTATTTATTTCTATAGAGATATTTAAAGTGCCAATCTAAATTCTCCAATCAAAAGATCAGTATTTGAAAATCTAAGCAAATAAAAGATATCTATCGAATTTCAAGAAGTGAAGTAAATTTGCAGGTGGTAATCATTTTTCAGAACACATGTAGGTATTATTAACCGGGACTAATGTGCTTCTTATCTAAATATTTATTTAATAATCGTACATATGATAAGGTTTAATTTTAATACATCTATAGCGAAATGTATTTCGAGTACCAAAACGCATAATTTATTTTTTATTTTAAAATTTACCCCTAAAAAAAAAGATGAAAATGTATTACATATTTACATGTTAAATTTCGAAACGACGCAATTTTACTCCTTGCCAATATTTCTCTGTTTTATTAAGCATCATATTTATTTATTCTTAAATTTAAAAACAAAACAAAAATATTAACCTCTCATCTTACTAGGACAGTCCTGTGTTGAGATGAGCGGCTTTACAATTTTAATGAAACGATAAATAATAATAAGTAAACAATAATAGGTAATATATTTCCGAAAAGTAGGTAAAATACTATGAGAGCAAATAATCACTTGAATCGTATGTAATTTGAAAAGATGTCAAATATCTACCTTCTAAAAAATATTTTTCTTATTTAGTGTAGGCGAGTATACAGAAATCCGCATTATTTTTCAACATATCTTTTAATTAGTTACCGTAATGAAAAATTACACATCATTCATTGAAGGGGTTAAATTTTTGTTGTTGTTTGTTTTCATTAGCAGCTTTTGAGATATTTTAAATTACACAACTGAAGGGATTTAAAGTGAATTAATGTGCTATTTGAAATATAATGAATAATTACTACAAATTATTCAATTTATGCTGAAGATAATTGCATCTTGCTAGTATGTACCTAAGAGTACATTTAATAATTTGATGTCTATGAATTATAGCTTGAGGTCTAAGAAGCAAGAAAAATTATTAAGCAACGTCTCCAACTATAATAATTCTTGAGGATTCCAATCATTTTTTACTTAAATATTTAAGTTTCTTTCCAAGACCGCTAGAGAAAATGACGAATTTCCCGCTTTTTTTCATACGGGGTAAATAAAAAATGTTTTCTTTCTATTTTCAGATACACGGAACCACAATGAGGAAAAACCGTGTTTATACTGAGGAGACCTTCCACGAGATTCCCATTGCAAATGAAGAAGCATCTCTCTCACAAGGAAAACCTAAATCGAAATCAAAAAGCAAATAAGCTGAATAGAACTATCAATCAATATATAAAATAGAAGAAACAGGAAGAAAACAAAAAAAAAAATTAAATAACTGATTTTATAACATACCTAGATATAAGTAAGAACATCTGAAAAAAATATTCTAATAATTTAAAACGAGTTTTTTTTTAATGATTCGCCATAATTTGTGATTCTGGCCTATCTCAATAGAAGTTCAATCAAAATTTACCAAGGGAACGAAATTTCACCCGGTTGGATATAAAAACACTTTTACCAGAATGTCACGGAAACCAAAAATATTGAATGAGTGCAATGCATACTTTTTACCGCACAAAAAATCCCTTAGATATATGCCATAATCCCGTGTTGGCCTTAACCATATATTTATACAGGATATTAAGAGACGTACCTGACTTACTTTTACCAGTGATTCGTCACCTTTTTTGGAGTCAGAAATTTTACCAAATTTTCTCCTCATTACTTCAATTTTTTTTTCAAAAAAATTACACCTCGCTACTAGTCATTTAGCCATTAATCGCCCAACTTCCCACCTCGACCCTAGATGAAATACATACATGCGGATTTTTTTATGATTCTTAAGTGAAAAAAAAAAACAAAAAGTCAGGAATCACTCTACAACAGCGATTAAATTTTATTGAAACATCTGTACGATATAGCCACAGTGCAAAAGAAAATAATGTCAAATGCAAAAAAATATTATGCTATATTTACGATCTAGGTAAGAAATGTTAATTTTTTATGTCAATTATATTTATCAATACATTTTTGGGCCCATGCTAGTAAAATATAGAAATTCGACACCAAAAAAGGAACATCTACAGTGAGTTAATTAATTTTATCAGAAAAAACATCTTTGGTTTCTTGCGAATGCTTTTACGTACGAGTATACATTTGGTATTAACAAATTCCATAGTCACTACGCACCCCGGCTGCTTGTAGTTTTCCAAGGTTCGCAAGTCTTTCGCTGTAGCGATGTAGAATGTTTTGTATGAACCGTTTCTTAGGATAGAAAGTCCTATAAGTGAGGAATTCATAACGCACGTATGGGAATCATTTCGGAAAATTCATGGGCAATATTGGCGGACGGGTGGATTTTTAGCATGAAATTTGAATGACGCGCTGTTTAAAATGTGGAATAAAATAATATCGCAAGATGGTTTTCTTTTCTTATATTTTTTATGGGAGTTCAGTACACAAACACTCTTTAGAGAAAACCTGTTCGTTATCTATACTAGCATGTAAGTGTTATCTTATAGCACCTATAACAAAATATGCTTAAACGATCTCGCGATCCTCATGGGAACTAATTTTTCGATTTATAAAATAAATATTTATTAATCCATGATAAATAAAAGAAAATGCACGTGTTCTTAAACACATAGTAGATACTATAATAATATTTCCTAGTATGATAAGATAAGCAAATATTGACGAACAAAGAAATTAATTTTCAAATAATGTATCGTTTTCGTGGTATTGTTAATAATAACACTGAGGTATTAGGTAAACACATTTCTAATTTCAACTTACGTAGTGGTTATTACACAAATAATTTAATACAATAATGGATAGAACCTATGTGAAAATGGAAGATATTTTCAGTATCGAGCTGGTAAGAATTGAAGAGATGATGATCATTCAGAAAGGAAGGTTTGGAATGCCTGTGGCAATGTTTAGTGATCGACTTTAAACAGCTATTCCCTATATCATTCCACCCACTTCCTACAAGACTCACAGTATGCCTCTAATTGGGAATCCCATACCCCCACTGGTTCATATAGGTTTGGACTCAAGTGCCGAAATCAAATAAAAAAGATTTTCGTTACGTTATTAAGTTTTTTGGAATAATTATCTTGCTAAAATCGCCGATTAGACGCTTTATATTAGTTTAATAGATAAGTGCTGATATTATTTACTACTGAGATCACAATATTTGCGACTGAGAAAATGTTATTTTCAATGAACTACGTTCAGGAAGCTCTTGTACCTTTCTGAATGTTGAAAAGTCAACAAATCCCGGGTAAACAGGAAATTTACTGAGTCTAGGGGTGTAAATTTTTACCTTGGGAAGTTATGCACATCTGGGGAATATAATGATTGCAGCCAGTGGAAAACGGGAAGTACTGCGGCAGCACCGTTCGCCAGATGCTTGCTCAGCGTCTTTCATGGACCTGTGGAGATTGAAACTAACTCTCCCGCGCAGCGGAGCCACTCCATGCACCAAACTAAATTGTGCATTGTTGTTGCTAAACTAAAAGTTATATGTCGGCTAATACAGTGAGAATATTATTTCAACTTAACCTACATAAATATTGTAAAATACACTAATTAGTATGTCTTACTAAACGTCTTTAAGTGTCATTATCCTTTTCTGAAAAATATAATAAATTGTTCATTCCCATCCGTTTTCAGAAGAATCTAGTTAGTCGATTGCTGGACATGTAAATCAATAAAAAAAAAAAAAAATTTTGTCCGCGGGAGTGTTAACATAGAGCCATTTTTAATAAAATTAAAAAAAACTATTGTTTTGGTCCCATAGAGCTGCAGAAAGGAAGAAATCTTCATAATCTTTCCTTCGTGTTTTTCCATAAATTTAATATGTTTTTAACGTTTTCAGTACCTTTTTAAACCCTCTTTATTTACTGAATCAATCACAGAAAATCATTGTTGGTAGACTTCCAAAATTGTACTGAGATCAATCGATTCAATGGGTACTTTCTTTAAACGCTAAAATTCGATATGCTGAATTTAATATTTGATTTATTAATTACGAAAAACAATATTATTGCAAGTGCTCTCTGAAAGCTCGAACAAAGCACGAATATAACGTCTCTTAACTAAAAAGCTGACAACAGCGGACTTTGTTTGCTACCGAAGGCTAATTAAGTGATTTATTTATAAAAGGATAATAATTAGACCTGTTTTTAAACGAACTAAATATCTCGTTGAATTTTAAATTCTTCCTTTGTGTATATTAAGCTTTGAACCCTATTCAATGGTATAATGAAATAAAGTCAGGATTCAGAAAATACCCACTTAATTTTCAGAAATTATTTCAGGAGCTGTAAAACGAATCATTTTTATTTATTTACATCTATATATTATATAGTACCATTTTACGTGTATTATGTTTTTAAAGGTATATTAAGTATGCTTTGTGGTGTGTTCTATAATGTTGAGTGAAATAGAGGTGAAGTTGATACTGTGAATGAAATCTTACATATTTCATGAACACCTCGTTAGGAGAATTTGTGCTGCGTTGTTAAACTGGATGTGTTAAATGTGATGCAAGTATTGATGTACTATAATAGTTTATTATTGCTATCTAAATGTGATTTAGCTGTAGAATTTGATGAGAAATTCGTTATGATTTTTAGTGTATAAAAACTCATATTTCAGGGTATGTCAATTAATTTCATTATTCTATTCTTTGAATCAATCATAATTTTGATATCGCAAAAAAGAGTTGCGTGTCATCAGAACTAAGGTGACGGTATTAATTATAATTATGAAAAATGTATTACTTAGTATGTACTCACTATATTCATAAAACCATATACCGATTGCTGTAAAATATCTTTTTATATTCAGAGTAATTTATGCGAGAATCGTTTCTTTTAAAACTTTAATGTTGAAGTTGTAAAACAGTGATGCATAACTCGCGAGCCCATTTCATGCAACCCGTGAGACTTGGTTTTCATTTTAAACGATTTTTTAAAAATTAAAATTCTAAAGATTTCTTGACTAAATTTTGTATGGAACTTTCCAAACGATAAAAATCAACCTCATTCATTGGTTTGACTTTGATGAACCTAGCATAATTTTCTGCGCTTTTTTCAATATTTTTCGATATTTTTAATGGATTCCGTTTTATAAGGATTAGCTTCTTAATGTTTTGTTCGGAAAGCAAATAAGTTAGAGAAGAGATTTAGAAATTTCTTATTTTATACCAATCGTTCGTATTTCCATTGTGTTAAAAACTGATAAAGAAAAAAATAACATTAATTGGTTTGACCATTTTCGCCTAGAACGCTACGATTGAGCTTTAGTGTAATAAAGGTTTTAAACCGTTTTTGTAAGTTAACGACTTCACTGACTGCAGAGACAACCATCTGACGTTGTTTACACCCTGGGGTAGGGCCCTGCGGCCAGCGAACAAATTAAAAATTAAATTAATTTGGCCCACCGGAAAAATGGTTGTGCATCACTGTTGTAAAGTAACAACATTATAAATTGAAATGATGAACTTGTTAAGTGCATTATAAAGTGAAATGCGTGAAGGTGAATGTAGGATACAAACAAGGAATGGGAGGATAAAGATAATTAAATCATTTTTCCATTTTTCAAATTTAATTAACTATTGTTATTCAAGAAATTCTACAAATTAAACTTGAACACAACAAATAATCAATCACTTACTATGGTAGCATCTGTGAAGGAGATCGGGCATATAAAACAATAACAATAAACTTTTATCAGTAACACTGTTAACCAAAAATAATACTGCACGATAAATCACGAAAGGACAAATACGAATACGAAAAAAACGATGTTTTCTTTACAACACAACACCAACCACCTTCGACGACATTCCTTTTCATCCTTTTGGTGAAAATAAAAGAGCTCGAATATCCACTTCCTTCTGTTCCATTTTTCAAATAATTACAAACTAAGTAAGTGATATTTGGGAAAGGCGGGAACTTGATAGGAACCAACAATATTCTCATTTCAAAATTCACCGTTAGCTACTTTTGATTTTAAACCCAATTTTGTACGTCAATATTAGACTTTTTTGGAAAACATTATCTCAAATATAAATTAGTATAATAATATAAGAGTATGAAACAAGAGAGGAAGTGTCCTTTTAAGTGAGAAAGAAGGTATCTAAAACATGTGTCCAATATTTCGTCTGCAGCCGTCTTTTTTCATTTAACACATTGTTTCACTTTATTGTATTATTTGGATATTTTAGCGTATGACATTAACCAGATTTGTTGTTTTCACCAAAGAGCTTATATTCCTCATAACAGTTAGCAGCGCCAAATTTAAAATTTACTAATTAAATTGGCAGCCGTCAATAATTAACCTAATTACGCAAAATGTGCTCGGCTTGGGCTTCCACATTTTTTATTAATTGTGTTTGTGTTTAATTCGTAGTTAAATGGAGTTCTCTCCATTTAATTTTAATCAAATTTAATAATGTTATTATTAAGTTCTTAAGTATTTTTAGTTTTTATTACTATGACAGCTGTTTCGGCATTCTAGGCCATTTTTATAAGGAAGTTTGGACGGATAGTTTTATTGGTATACGAAGTCCTTATTTTATTTAGTCTTTGATTCCCACTGAAAATTTTATCTATTATTTAATTACTTGTACATTGTTGACCTGTTTACATTGTTTACTTCATTATAATGATTTCCCATACCTTTATTTCTTATACTTCAATTTTTTTTCGTGCCTCTATTTCTCATGCCTTCATTTGTGTACTTGTACATTGTTTACTTCCTTACATTGTTTACATAATTATAATGATTTCTCATACCTTCGAGCCGCTTTAGTACAAATCTGTATGAAACTTTTTTGTAACAAAAATGATCTATTGAAGTTCGAATATTAAAAGCGATATTCGAATAATTTATCAAAATGTTTTCTAATTAAATTTATACCTGTATTTTTCGTGTTAACTTTGATACAGGTTTAGTCCCAGTGAGGTTAAAAATGGAATTATAAATAATAAATATAAGATGTATAGAAAAAAAAAATCGTTTTTATAGGTACTACCTAGAACATTTCATTAGTATGTGAGATTTTTAATAAAGTATTTTTCGATTTCGAAGATTCCTTTTTTTTTTAAATTGCGTTTTTTTGGATACCTATTTAATTTTTTTCGGTTTATTTTCAACCTTAGTAATATGGCTCATAACTGTCAAAGGTTTTATTTTTAAAATATTAAGTAATTTAAACACTAAACCGTCAAAGTCTATACGAGTATATGATTAATATTCAAATTTCATCGTCCGAGCAATTTTTCAAATCTTTCGATTTTGACTTTCGTTCTCCCTCATCTCTCTCTGCAATAGGATATATTATGGCGTGAACCGCACTTGTTTAACCAATTATAATTTCAGATCATTTGTATTTATTCGACTATTCCATATGTTTTAAACCTTACTATGTTAGATAAGATCAGTAAGATCGATTTTAGAGAAAAAATAGAGAGAAACCAAAACCACCTAAATCTCAAGGCCGTGATACTGAATCAAATTAGCATTGACACAGTGAAAAAAAAAGTCTTTTTATTTTCCTAATATTTTTTTACTTTATTTGAAAAAAAAAAACTTTTTTTAACGCTTTATTAAATTAATTTTTTTTTTTTTAAATTACAATATTCGGAGGTTCTCATAGAAGTAAAGATGCTCGCATTCTATAACATTTTGTTTTAGTTTATGATAACCTCAATGGTAGTTAGGTTAGGTTTGGTTAGGTGTGGTTAGGTTAGGTTAGATTAGGTTTGATGAGATTGGATTGGGTTGGGTTAGGTTGTGATTTTAAATTGGGGAATTATAATAAAATTTTATTAATTATCGTTGGTGTGTAGGGTTCAACAGGTAAAACATTAGACTTACAGTACCTAAGCTACACTCCAATTTACTTTTTTTTACACCGTCTAATCAACGACTCATTATTTAAAATTAGGCATGGCAAAATGGTAAAAAAGCAACTATTCCAGACATACTGCATGAGCTTTTACACTAGCGAACTATGGACTAGATACACACAAGGCGTCATGGGCACACTCCGAGTGCAATATAACCATCCTTACAGGGCGCTGTTCGGCCTCCCTTGGAGATGCAGCGCCTCGCAGATGTTCGCAGAGGGAAGGGTGCATGGGTTCGCTGCTTTGATGCGCCACAGAATAGCCGGGACGAGTCAGCGCTACCGGAGATCGGAAAACACTCTTGTCCAGGCCGTCGCCCAGTGGCATGGCGCGCCCCTACATCGTAGATGGAGAACTTCCCTCAGGCCATTGTAGCATAAGTGTTAAATATGTTATTTTAATTTAATTTTTTTTTATTTTTTGTTTTTATATTATATTTCTACAATGTGTAATTTTCTATTCTTAAAATGTATTCTTTTTGTATGGCAGACAGAGTATTGCACTCACCGCTTTGTTCTGCTGAAATAAAACATTATTATTATTATTATTATTATTAAAGAAAACATCGTTAGTCTCAATTTGCAAGCATCAAATGATGAATTATAATTTGGAAATAATAATATAATTTTATCACCTCCTTTGGGTGCAACTGGAAAAACGCTATTCCGAATGCCCCAATTTTACCAAATTTTATGTCTTTATTTCAGCTATATTAATTTGTGGTATTTAACTACAAAAACCATTGAATTATCACCGTAATTTGAAAGCAGCCTTGCGAGGTTTATATTTACATGACAACGTTTCTTTAAGCGAAAACCAGCAGTTTATTGTGTTGTAATTTCTAAGAGGAAGAGTTTCTGTGCGGAACTTTTGCTTTATTATCATTACGATTCGTAAAGTAAACGAATAATATTCACGACGTGGCTTCTTTAATACGCAACAGAAATTTCGCGAATTGTAACGAGCATAAACATGAAACAATAATATCTATGAATCATTTCCAACTGCTAACAAAGAGTAAGCAAAATCATAATGATTTTGGATATACGGTATTCATGAATTAGTTATCTGCTGGCTAGGTTATACTTCTTTCTACAAGTTAGTAACATTTTAACTTGTTGTTATTATGTCAGAGTTTAGTTTAGTAATTATTAATGAGAGATAACATTGTATTTCATCTGTATCCATCTGTATTAAAATAGCGCAATTGTTCAGGAATAAAGCAGTTGATGTAATTTTAAAAATATTTCTGATAAATTGATCAATGGGGTCTGTAATAAAAATCAATGAGCTCTGGCATCAAAAAATTTGAATACGTTCATCTGTGTGGATTTTTAAAGCCAAAGCTACTTTTTTCAGCTCTGAAAATTAACACCAGGAGCGATGAAATATCATTCATTGGGTAATTTTATGAAATACCATAACGCTTGTTCCACATTGTTCATTTATTTAAGGTGAAAAAAGGATGTTTACAGTCGAAAACTACTAGTAATATTTAAAACCAGATCGTACATAAAATGTAGAAAAATATCATCATCAGAGAAGATTCAGAGAAGAATGTTTCGTGGAAATGTTAGGAGTTGATGTTAGAAAATCCCGCTGATCTGCATTATGAACGTAGTTAAAATATTTTCAATAGAAAAATCGCAGAAAAACTCTCGTAGAATAGTAACGACAGGATTTTAGTTTTCAAATACGCATGACAAGTTGGAACGAGCGTTTCCTCCCAAGTTACGGAAGGTTGTATATAAAATTATTTTTTGAAAGCCTCTGCCGCTATGGGGCTCGCCTGGTAATGGAACTTGAGGCCATATGATTCATTTTAATGGTACTCCATGTAAACCTTATAGACCTCATAAGGGTGGGAAGAGGACTTAGAAGGATGAAGGAGGATTGATGCAGTGAAAGAATAGATAAATATTAACGCACCGTTGCCATTTGTTGAAAAAAATCTCTCCTTTTTGGTAAAACAATAAATTTTGGAATTTTTTTCAATGTTTCTGCAATGTTTCTCAAAACGAATGAATATATTACTATGAGAATTTTACTCTGTTGGAGGTAAATATATTTTTTTAAATTCTTGTGCATTTAAAAAAAATCGAGATTTAATTATTCGGAGCCTTAATAAATAGCACCTGTAAGATATTTTCAATTTCATTAACTGAAGTACAATAGCTTTTTCTAAATGAACCGATTATTACCAGAAACCATAAAAAATAATTGGTTTTTGTTCATAGCCCATTTTTGAGAATGATCACCTCAACGGGGTTGAAAGCTAAAAAAATAAGAAGTTTATTATTTTGAAAACTTACATTTGGTCGAAGACTGTTAATAAATAACATCCAGGTATATAAAAAAAATTGAAAATAGCTGTTCATGTTAATTTGATTTTAAAAGTTTATTTGGGAAAACGTAAGGTAAAAAAAAAGGTTTTGATATGGGTGATAACTGCAAAAAAGGCATTTTCCTTACTTTTTTTTTAAATTATCAAAAATATTATGGTATGGAATGGGATTTTTTTTCATGTACACGAATAAATTTTCTATAACTGTTTAAAATGTGCCATTTTTGATTTTCCGCTAAAACGACATATTCGTCTTTGTGAATATGGCGTTGTAGACGTCACGCCGGCCAACGTCCAAAGTCGGTGACAGCCGTTTTACTAAAGAGTAGAATTTTTTCAAAATAACGTAATGACGTATCCAGTCGAACCTTTTCTGAATGTGCAGTATTAGAATCAAGAATAGTTGGTGATAAAAGTTGGTTGAAAGGATTTGTGACCTAATGATCATGCCCATATCCTGCAGGGGTGGAAAGAGAGAGTAAGCCACCATACAACTCTCTCTTGGCATTGCCACACACTCGTTGCTTCATAAACATTAATACGTCGTCTCATATATTTATGTATTGTCTTCTGTTTTTCCGTCTCTTGACATGGCGGGAATAAGTATTTAATCGTGCCATGTCTTCCTCGGGCGTCCTCGCCTTCTTCTACCATTCATTTCCTGGTCATATATTCTTATTTTACTCCTATCTTCGTTCATCTGCTCTACATGCCTAAACCATCTAAGCGTTCCTTTCCTAATCTTATCCAAGCCATACGGATATTTCCGGATGTCTTCAATTTAACACTAATTGTGGAAGAGGCCAAATTAACAAATAATTAATTTAACGCATTAATGAACGTTTGGCAGGATGGATTTAATTTTTTTAACTGGTTATTATAAGAAAATTATCCAAAATACAGATAATAAGGTCCTGTTATGCCAATCAACATGGCTCGTCAATAGTTGAATATATTTTATTTTAACATGTGTTTTTTATCAATTTTTCATTTTAATGTCTGCACAGTTGTAACATTACTCATTCATACATTTCGATCACCATCTCCCATTCAATCACCATTTAAGTTTATATTCACATTATCAATTCCCTTTTCTCAGATAGCCTTTTTTCCTTGAAACATTTAAATTTATTTTTTTTGTATTTGCATTTTACAAAAGAAAAAAATACAGTTTAAAATGTCTCTATAAACTACTTTTTGTAGTTTGTTTAACGGGAGCTTGTAATTCAAACTCAAAATTTACAGATAAGGTTACAAAATATATATGAAATAAAAATAAAAACATAAAAAAGATATATAACACACATAAAATATAAATACTTCTCAAGAATCTTACTCAAAAATATTTCTACAAAAATATATATATTTAAAAAATAAAAAAAAACATAAACGACAACAATAAATCATAGGTAAAATAATATTTCCTTATTATCTAATACAAAGAGCTTCTTTCAGCTAGCTAAGTTTTCAATATATTAATAAATTATTTAGTGTTAATACAGCTTTTTATTTTTTATTTTAGGGGGTAACATATTTATACAGCTAGTAATTATGTGATCAAAAGTTCTATGTCCATATTTGTTTGTATGCTGAGAAACTATTAATCCTTCATTAAAGTTGAGACGAGTATTGTAAGTGTGCTCTAGTCTATTTGTATTATATATAGGGTTATTAATGTGCTGAAATATAATTTTGTACCACAGAATTGATCTTACTGAAATAATTTTGGGATTCTCATAAAAGTATGGAATATTATACCTTTTTTTCGTTTAAACTTTTATGAGCTAATAATTTAATCAATGAATTTTGCACTGATTGAACATGATTGATGTTTGTTTTACAGGAAAGTCCCCAGGCTGCAATTCCATACCTTATAACAGATTCCGCTAATGATAGTTAATTATTCGAAGTATACAGATTGGAACAAAGAATTTTAATTAAAATAATCTGCTAACAATTGATCTTATTCGTATACAAACCTTATTTATTTGTAAATCCCACTGGAAAAAACAATCAATAATGACACCTAAATAAACATATGCTTTCACAAGTTCAAAATTTTCACATGTACACAATGCAGGAATACAATCGTGTAAACAATGTGAAGAATGTGTTTACATTTAAGGTGTGATTAATACTTTTGCATTGGGGGATCAATTTAGTTTTTTTGCATTTGTAATTAATCCAGAGTCATAAGACCATTTTAAATGTTCAATGTAGTATTTTTGTAAAAGGTCTTTACAAGTTTGCAAATCACTGCTAGAAATTACCAAAGCAGTATCATCCGCATACACAAAGAGTTTTGCATGTCTAAAAATCTATTTAATAAATGATACATAAATAACATACAAAATTAGACCTAATATGGAACCTTGAGGAACGCCTACCATAAACTTCTTTTTTTTTTACTTAAAGTATTTAGTAGTTTCAATTTCATGCATCGGTTGCTTGAGAAATTTTCATAGAGTTTCAGAAGTTTTCCTCTAATTCCTATGATTTTTAGTATTTTAAGTAATTCACAATGGTCAATAGTATCAAAAGCTTTGGAATAATCTATAAATAAGACTAATGTATTTTTTTACATTTCAACTCGTTATTTATTATATTTAAATTCATAGAGTTTTTTTTATTATATTATTTTTTTACAACATTTGGCATAAAATTATATATCTTAGGTATATTGTATTCTAACAAGAGTTGTACTTACGTTGTATGCATATACTCGCACTTACGAAGACGGCTAAAAGTTGATCAAGTATATATATTTATTAAATAACCTTTTTGTTACGTGGTTTTATATTTCAGATTTTATATTACTCTTCCATTAGAAGAATTCGCACGTGGATGGCAGATGAGTATACATTAATTATTAACGGTTAAGTAATATTATATATTGTACATGTATATGTGTTGTAATAGATGCATTATAGTTTGATTAAGAAAAATAAATATATGTATGTATATATAATGTGGTATAAATAAATATTTGTATTATATATCATGAATAAGATAATGTATTTAAAAATACAAATATATGTATTTAGAAGAAAAAAGAAATGTTATCGAAAAGAAGTAAATTTCAGAAGATTTTTATTTTGTTTAAAAGAGTCTTTAAAATATTTCTTTACGGAATTAAATATTTGGAATCTATTAATAATGCTTCTGATCTCTTCCGTCAGTCGATTGAAAAAAGATCGTCCTCGGTAAATACAATATAATTGTGTAAATGAAGTATTTAATTTTGGGCATAGAAAAACATTTTTAAGGCGGGTACGATTTTCTGTTAAAAATTGGTATTTGACTTTTTCTTTTGTGATTTGAATTATTGAATTTTTAATGTGCAAATTTTTAAATGTGGGTACTTGAAATTCTTCAATAGGCGATCCGTTGGGTAGTCCGAAGGTTTTTTTTAACAAGATTTTAAGTATTATTCTTTTAACAATTCCTATTAAAAGAAGGTTAGCGGAAATGCGGATCCCCAACTAATTATATAATATTGTAAAGTGGATTGAACTAAGGCATGCTATATTGAGTATAGGTTTTTAGTTTGACAAAAACTTTTCTGTTTCTTAAAAATATTTTATATTCGTTTTCAATTGTCTTTTTTACAAATTTTACATATTTGGTCCTTCCATTTAAAATTTTTATCGATAATTACTCCTAGAATATTTGATTTCGTTTATCGTGTTTTGTATTGTGCAGTGTGAAAAGCAATAATTTCAAGAATTATTTTCTGGAAAGGTGGTTGGTTTCTGTGTACAATTACTTTCCAAGCACGCTTCGTGTTTTGCAACGGCATATCTGAAAAGTGCAAAGTTAAAATATGATTTGTTGGGTCAGATGTTATTCTTGAAGGGAAACACAAGGTTCCCTGGTGAGCTGTATATTCTATTGCGGTTCAGAATCTGGCCGCGAACTGTCCTGAACTTTTACTGCGAAACAATAATTTAACAGTTGTTACATACACATGATGATAAACTTCAAATAAGCAGAAGTGATAATAATATTATATATATATTGTCCTAAAACGGGAAGTCGTCCTAGTTGGTCAGTCAAAGCATTATTTAAACTGTCGCATCTGTATATTCTGTACTAAATAAAACTATTAAGTAAATAAATAAACTGTATATCTAAATAAATTTTTTTTGTTAGTAAAAAAAACAAAAGTTGATATAAAAAATCGCTCTCCCACAAGTTAACTGTCATAAATCAAAATATATTAAACTTATTAAATGGACTTTGAAGTTTTTCATCTTCACTATGTATACGAGTATAAATACCGAGACATAAACATTAATCAATAATTTGATGTATTTTGCAATTTGAAAATATGGATAATAATATTATCTAATATTTAGAGCTCTAAATAACTGCGAACTATGAAACGAGTGCGTATAAAATGACTTCAAAATCCATTATCCCATTATGAAATTTTTTGATTTGTGACAGCTTAGTTACGGAAGAGTATTATACTCATTCAATTTATTAAAATAACTTTTTTAAGCCTACACACCTCAATGTAATATTAACCAGGGGCGCTATTCCCGTAATTTTTAAGGAAGATTCCTTAACTTTTTCTTTAGGGTTAAAGCCTTCTTACTTAACTGCGTTTCCGATTCTCTCGGATGACAGCTGTCAGCTGAATTCAGCGAGCAACATTTATCAAAAATGTCAATATTTGCGATGTTTTAACAAGAGAAAAACTCAATATTAATATGTTTCCAATTACTCTATTATTTACTTTAAATATAATTAGCTACTAAAAATTATATGGATGTTGACATTTTTGACAATGCACGTCAAGCGGGGCATTGACGGAGGCGGTACGACCGGCCGAGTCCAATGAATTCGATTCCAAAGGCGGTGGACTCACTCCGAGTTCGCAAATCCGGATTCAATCGTTTCGAACTCACACTTAAGGAACGACAAAGGTTTTGGATTGGAGTCAGAAACGAAAGGCGTCCCTATTCATTAGTGTAATATGAAAGGTTTTTAATTCTGGAACAGCGGACTTATGTGGACCGAAAGGAATGAAGACCGAGTCCGAGGAATCGAGTCCATGCCGCTAAACTCGGAATTGGAACCGAGTTTTTAAAATAAGTGGAATGACAAATGTCACTTTTAGGACCAGAGACAAAAAAAGGTCATTACTATCTAATGAGATAGGTACCTTTTTATACAACGTGATTTTTCGTTGCAAGGCTTATTTATGGTAGTTAAAAATAAAATAAAAATTAATTATAATATAATGTAATTGCTTTTAAAAGTTTAAGTTCAAAATCGTATGTCACTCGACGATATTTCATCAATTTGTGTTCTCAAATAATCTATTGACCTATCTATTTAGGATCTTTTTAATATATTTCACCGGAATTCCGCAGTTAATCAAAAAGTCTTTAATCCTAAGGAAAAACGTAAGGAATCTTCCTTAAAAAGAACGGGAATAGCGCCCCTGGTCTCAAATGAAACATGAAATAGAAAAAGTCACAGAAAAAAAAAAATATTGGTCGCATATGGAAATTAAACGAAGGACCCCTAGGACAATACTAAGACATGTCCAACCTGAGGCCCAATTGATTTTTTTTTGCGACCCAAATGATTTCCGCTTTTCATGTTTTGGATTTTAATGAATATTAAAATCCAAAACACGAAAAGTATGAATATACAGAAAAAAAAATCGTTCTCGCAACTTTATCATATTCACATTATATTTTGTGAAATTAGAACTTTCTTGTTATTAGACATCGGATTCTCGATGGGGGTTTGATTTATTGCTTGAAAAGTGCCAGGCGTTTGGCTGCACTAAGAATTTAATTTTTTTTTTTTTTTTAAATTTGATAATGTTATTATTAAATTTGATTTACTGACTTATTTCAAACTGTCTTAAAATGGCCTTAATCACCAAAACAGCTGTCACAACAATAAAAACTAAAAATACTTGCAGAACTTAATAATAACATTATTAAATTTGATTATCGTTAAATTTTAAAAAAATAAATTGAATGGAGTTCTACGAATTAAATACAACAATTAATAATTTCAACCGGCATATTTTCTTCCACAGATTTCTCGGAAGATCGAATTCAACTTACTTGATTTCAATAAATGGAGGGTGAGTGCAAAGGACACAAATAGGCGCGTGTATGGTGGAGGACGAGAGAGAGAGCATGCAGGCTAAAAAAATGCCATTTTTTAAATTATTTATAATGCTCTAAGGGGAAACATGTGGAAGATGCAGTATTTAGACGAGAAAAATAATTTAGTGAAAATGTAAAATGCATCTCCAATTCGTGTCTGGAGATATTAAGCAATAAATTAAAACCCCCATCGAGTCCGAATTCTATTTGTTATGCTTACGCCAGCTCTTTAGCGAGCGTGTGGAGCCGGCAATACAATAGTGAAAGTGAGACGGCTATAGTCTGAGCATTGACCAATCTAGTAATCGTACACTTTTCAAACAATTGTTTGTATTTTTTACTCGTGTTAATCACAATAAGTACGTTCTGTGGTCTAGTCGAGTTGCGACTTACAAACGTTAATAGTTAAACGCGCCCATTTTTACGTTAAAATAGTGGAGATTACTGTTTGTCTGATCGTATCAATAATTTATTTTATTTATGTCTATCAGATAATTTATTCATAATGACTGGAGACGAATTGAACAAAATAAAAGAAAACTTGAAGATGAGAACAGAAGGTTCCAGAGTAAATGGGAAGATTTGCACTATTTTATTCTAATAAAAGACCACGCTGTATATTTGATTTGTCGTGATTCTATTTTCATTTAACATCATGCAACTTAAAAAGACATTATTAATAAAAACAAAGCGAGAATGATAAACTTACTATTGGTTAGTGGAAATCTAAGCTGGAATCATAAAAAATCAATCTGACAACTCAACAAAACAAATTTTACAACCAAACTGCGCAATCAAACAGTATTGTCAGTGCTAGCCTTTGAGTATCTCATATTATTACTAAGAAAATGTAGCCCTATATGACTACGTCAAAGAGTGTGTAATTATAGCAGTTGAAGAAATCTGTACAAAAAAAGCGAATCCTTTTATTCAAATTAGTTTCTTACCTAATACTGTAGTAAGAAGAATTGCCGACATTTCGACAGAAACTTGTGCATCACACAATTTCAAAAAGGTTAATGTATTTCTCACTGGTTTTGGATGCAATAACAGATATTAACGATACTCCTCAGTTTGCTATTTTTATTAGTGGTGTTGACAGTCAAACGAATGTTACAGAAGAACTATTCGATATTGTGAGTTTGAATTAAACATTCAATTTGACAGCCTCCACGGTCGAGGGATAAGGCTCTCGATTACGAATCCGAAGGTCGTGGGTTCAAATCCTGGCGTAAATTTTATTTAATTAATTTGTGCTGTTTCACAATTAATTAATTTAAAAATAATATACGAGTATAGTATATTTGCGCACATTCCAGAGTAGAAGATACTCACAGTATCGCCCTGGTGAAAGACCATCATTCAGAATTGAAACGTTGCTTGAAATGGCTTTTAGCTATGTTTGGTGACCAGATCTAAATAGCCAGGTATTTATCCATCTCCTTCCCCTTCCTAATACCTTCAGCCTCACAACATTCCCCAATTAGGGATGCCATAGTCTCACTGGCTCCAGACGGTCGGGAGCAGTTGGTACTCTTGTGCGGTATTCATATAAAAAAAATACAATCACCGGAAGAGATATTGATTTTCATAAATTGCGCTGAAATTCGTCAGATATATTTGAAAAATCTCGTAAGGTTCGCCACAGATGGGGCCTCTTCAATGGTTGTAAAAAATGTTGGTGCTGTTAATTAATTCACGAGCACATAAAAACTTAGAGAAAAAGTTCAAATGATTTTTACAAGTATTGAAGATGCCCCATGTTATGTCAGTTGTTGTCAAGGTAATTAATTCAATTAAACATAATTCATCGAAGGATCGTCAACTTCAGTAATATCTTCGCGAACTCGAATCTGAATACAGCAATTTCATTTTATATACCAAAATGGCTGTTGTGGAAACTGTTAAGATTTTGGAAATTGAGAAAAGAAATTCCAATTTTTGAACAAAAGTTTCAATAATGTATGTTAACTTTACGATGATCAATGGCTTCTAGAATTATGTTTTCTAGCCGATATAACTATGAAATTAAATTAATTAAATCAGAAGCCACATGGTGAAAATAAGCTAATTATAGAGTGTTTTCAAGATATAAAAAAACATTAAACTCAAGCTTTTCGACAATCAATTACGGTCAAATAATTCAATTGATTTTCCATTATTAAATGACTTGAAGAATATAATATATCTTAAGATAAGATATCTTTTTAGTTTTTGTTGATTCGTCAATAATTGAATATTGCAATGAGGTTTTTAAAACTTCAATAAAATAATTAAAAATTCACTTTAATAGTAACCGTAAAATTTCAAAAACACTCAAATGAACGCAAAAAAAAATAATTTAAGAATTCGATACCATATTCGCACTTATGCAAACGTATGAAGAAATGTTCAAAATATTCTTAACCACATTTAACGTGGAAGTGGTATCAGCGTCTTCAAATTTACAAATGGAGCTAACAGAGCTGCGATTAAGCATAGACTTAAAATTCATATTCGAAGGGAATAAGCTTGATGAGTTTTATATAAAACTACAGGTAAAAACGTTAAAAATGTTATTAAAAAAAAACTAATTATGATAGTACAGCGCCCTTGAGGTGATTTTTCACAAAAACGGCGCTATACAAATCATCAAATTATTATTATTATTATTATTATTACAGCTACATTTAATTGGGTTGTATCTATACTGAACTAATTGTTACATTATAAAGTCTTTCAGGACTGTGATCTTGGTAGAACTAAAAACAGCGTTTGATTAAAAAATTAAAATTGAAAAAAAAAAAAAAAGTTTTTTAAGACCTAATGTTATACCTAAGAATGTTTCACACATAAAATTATGATTACATATATATACAAGCTGATGTGTACCCGGCCTTGCTCGGGTATAATAATTGATTTGACAGCGAAAGTAACTATCTCCAAATAAAGAAACATTCATTTGAATATTTTATTTCAATCCAAAAGTTTATTTTTTCAAAATTTATCTAAATCATAAAGTTCTTAAGTAGGTACCTAATTATTTTTTCCATTTTGAAAATATTCTCTCCAAAAAAACTTTCTTTTTTTGAATGTGCAATCCGTGGCTAACCATGGTGTTATCTATGTTATATATCTATGGGCTACCCTAAATAAAACATGGCGGGTTCAATATTTTTCATACTAATTTTAAAACGTTATAGGAACAGTTTTACTTATTGGATTTCATATAAACTACTTAGTAAACCTTCCTGGCATTAATAAAAACAAACTGGGATATTTTCAGTGAAACCTGTCCAGTGATTTTCGAGAACATCGAGAACAAATAAACAAACTAAAAATGATTTTTATAAATACGAAATATATTTTCGAACACAAATTTCCAAATTTAAAACCACTGGTAATGCGCATTACAGCAGTATTCGGGACTACATATCGCTGCGTATCGTTCTTTTCTAAATTAAATTTAGTGAAATGGAAGTGTCTCAGTGGGTTGCTCGATGAATATACGATCAATCAACTGCGATGCGCGTTAGCTAAATTAAAAATTGATATGAAAAAAGATATTAAACAATATTAAAAAAAAACAAGTGTTATATTAATTATAAGGTAATAAAACATTTTGAATAAGTTCTTTGTTTCATTGTTTTATATGTGTGGCCCACCTAAGTAAAGTAATAATTTTGGCTCACCAAACGATTTGGGTTGGGTACCCCTGCTCTAACCACTGAGCTAAGGAGATTTTATCAGGGTAACACATCACAACCTCAAAACTTTACTCCAAACCATTCGTAGTCAGGGCATCGCCGGGTAATTCAGATATAATAAAGTAAAAATAATAATGTTTTAATACTTTTGTTTTCATAAAAATAAAAGATAATGATATCCTCATTTGGATTTCCCGTGCTGAGAATTTCATTTACAAAATATGAAATATGATCAAATGATTGCTAAAAAAAAATTATAATAGGTGACGTGTTTTAAGTGCAGTTGAGTGGTTTCGGTGATAGTCTGTATTTGGTGTTAATACTCGTATATGTTCTACGAGGGTTGTCCGTAAAATAAGTTTCCTTATTTTTTTTAAATAGGGAAATTAAAATTAAAATATTTTTTTAAATTTTGGAACCTAGATTGATTTTCCCCCTCCATATCCATATCCGGCCCAACTCGCTGCGACGCTCAGTGTCGGTTTGGCAGCCGTAAATAATGGAGCTCCCGATCGCATCGCCCGCGAGGTGTGAAGTACGCTTCGTGATTTGTTTTTTGTGTGCCAAAGGCCATTCGGCCACGGAAATTCTTTCTCAACTGACAGAAGTATATGGAGAAACATGCATGAGTGTTCAAATAGTGCGCAAGTGGTGCAAATAATTCAAAGAAGGGCGCACAGACGTCCATGACGAACAGCGGTCCGGACGGCCATCGGTCAGTGACGAAACGATTGAGAAAGTGGAAGCGGCAATGCTGGCTTAAACTTATTTTACGGACAACCCTCGTATTTCAGATCTGTATAACGTATCCAGCGTTTTATTTGATTTTTATATATATTATTATGATTTTTGAAAGAAAGTGGAATTTTGTTGTTAAGTTTAGTACCATAGTATAAGAAGCTTTTTTTGTCCTAATGTTGTGTTTGTGGTTCCCTGTTGGATGTCATTTTGACTCGGAAAATCAGCTTTTGTTGATATGTTTTGTTTATTTGTATTGTTAGACAGTTGTTCAGTAATAAAGGAACGGTCTTCCATTCTCGGGAGAAATTGGGTAGTAAAACATGTACAACAAAAACAATAAATTTGAGAATTGATTATAAATAATATTAAAACACTTATGATTTTGATCAATAAAAATAGTTTATGCAAGAATATTATAGTATCCCCGTTAAAAATTATACGATCGACATTAACGGTCGTAATTAAGATTTTCTATTTAGTGCGCAATTATAAAGCATGTGCAATAAAATAACATCCCATACGCGAACTGTAACTTTTTGAGAACTTTTGGCAAAAGAATAGGTCCTTAGCCAATAAAATATTACACATAGGTATATCTTCAAGGCGCAATATAAAAATCTCGAGACGGGGTGAATCATATCTGGGGACATGATATATCATTATACATATATACAATATAGTTACGCTGTAACATCACTTTGTGAAGGAGCATGTTTGAATGCATTATTGTACCGAGAAACACAATATTCTATATTATGATTCGGAGATGTTTGTCATGAATATATTATTGACATGATTCATAATCAAGGCTTTCATCACTGTGTGAAAAAACGTTTAAAGTAAAGATTTTTTTCAGAATGTTTTTGCATATTTATGCAAGATTTAATGGTATAAATGTGGGTTATAATAAAATTTTCAAAATTACAAGTTTACTTAACTCTTCCTTGCCGGTACTCTCAACTAATTGTACATGCCCATAATTATTTAATAATGCTAAAGACAGAGTTCATATTTTAGGAGTTCCCCTGCAATGCATTTACGTATTGGACAAAATATTTCATATATAATACGTATGTATTTTTAGAACACAACAGAAAAAAGTTTTGTAGAAAAATACATACGTATGCATGGGTGCGTTGATAACTTGCCGAGTGTTGCGGTAGTAAGCGAGAGAGGTACGGGATTTCGCTCACCGTGCTACGATGCGCGGTCGTCAGTAGTAGCCGGCGGTCTGCCGGTTGTAATGGACGTATCATACGTTTTATGGGTGGCCGATATTTTTTCATCGTTTTCAGAACTTATACACAATATTTTACTTATTTATCTACATAATAATATTGCAGTAATGAGGGTAGACTATTATTTTTTATACAACATAGCAAGTACAAATTTCTAAATCTGTACCCTGTGCACTGAGTGTACAACACCGGAGCTCAAGGAAATTTCCAGCACCGTAAGGAAGAAGAGTTTACAATATTAGATATTGGTTTTATTTAAATGACTCAATTTGACAAAAGGACATGGTGTAAAATTTTCGTTGTTGCTATTAATTTTAACTACTGTCAATATTATCTACTTTATTGCATCCTGCGAAATATTTAATATTTTTCCCCTGGTTGAATAAATAAATTGATGAAATACATGCCATCCAATTAAGAATTCGTGTAATTATTTACCGAGTGGCTAATGCAGAGTGGTAAGGGAGAAACATTGCTAAAAAAAACTTTAGCCGTGTTTAGCGATCAGAACGGAAAAGTCAGGTTTTTCTCAACCTTCCTCTCTTCCCTCCTTCTGATCTTCCCTGCTCTATTCAGCATCACAACACATATTAACTGAGGATGCCAAAATTCCACTGGCTACAGACAGTTGCATTATTGTCAGACATTCACACAAAAAAATTGATAAAATTACTAAGTCGCCCTGAATAATATTAGATCAATCATTTCTTTTAAATTATCACAGTAATTCATTTCATTGCCGGGAACCGGGCGTTCATTGGCATAAAATTTTAAACATTTACATCTACTTTACCCGTCTCACTAGACGATGTCTGTTCTAAGACGGGTAACAATAATTTTTTTTGTTGGTTAATTTCAATATGGGTTTTGTTGATATATATTTTAATATTACTAATATCAAATTTCAAGGCAAGTCCTCAACTGAAATCCGCATTTTTGTGAGTAATTTAGAAAATTGATTTATAATTCACCAGGCGGATAAGTAACCTGTCGTCGCGTCTCCGCCGGGGCAATCAAAAATAGACGAAGTGACATGCTTTTACGGTCAGACATTTATAATTCCGGTCTTTAATATTTGCTTTGAAATGTCTTCCGGTTTAACGATCTACGCCGGAACATTAATAATTTCAGCAAAGCGATTTGGCTGAAAAGGCATTACAGTTTATTGCCTCAATACGTTTGCGATGCTGAACTAAATTCTAACAATAGCCTCCGTTTTTATTATATCTACTTCATAACTTACAAGACTTAATACGCGAGATTAATTACAAAAGATGGAGGGTATGTTACGTAAGTGCTGTCTGTGTTTAAAAAAAAGTAAATGCTTTACGTGTAAAATCACGTGGCCATGTAAATGCTTTACATGGCCACGTGATTTTTACAAGCAACACGCGAAGTTTCATTTCAGAATGTTGGTCTTTCGTACTCTACGCTGTAGCATGGTGCTAAGAAGTAAATCTTATAACAAGAAAGTTTCACGTTTAGCCCTATGGTATTGTTTACCGCCAAGTACCCTATATTTAATATTTGTTTCGCCCGATGGTAACACCTAAGCGTGTTGTCATTGACGAAGCGTTTTAAGGAGGGGGGCTACAACGGTCAGCTTACGACTTTCTAGGAGACTCGGGTTTTTTGCTTTTTCTCCATCTCAACGTTAATTTATCAACTCAGTGGTTTTCGTCTTCTGTCAGCTTTATATGATATTTTGCTGCACTTTAAGATAGCCACTTGTAGTCGGGGTAATATTTATTTTGATTCCATTACAAGTTTTGATTCATTCGTAGATTTATTGCTATTCAATATTGCTTGCAAGGCATTTTTCGTAGCAAAAGAGGATAATTTTAATTTTTCTACCTATCCCTGCAAATGTATATATAAACATCCTAGACATGGTGGTTTCTCAAATTGACCATAAATTAATTGCAAACGCGGATAATTTCCCCTGAGATTGATGCAAGTTAAATTTGTTTTAATAATAAACCTGAGTAATAGTTGTCAATAATTTAAGTAAAGATCAGCTCGGACTGATCCGTTTTGTAACAACTGCCAGCATCTTTTAGACTCTAAATGTTTTATTTTTAAATGTTCGCGTTCTACAAAAATTGAATATTTATCTCAGTTTATTATTATGCTCTTTGACCTAACCCCACACAAAGGAGAGTATAATAATGATATTACTGAAAAAGGGTCAACATTATTTTAAAAAGGTGTTAGTGGGACAAACGATGCCACAAAAAGAGGGCGATGCCACGAGACCCAATACTCTACGAACGTGATCAAAATTAAAAGAGGACGCTGATACCATAAAGCTTCATACGAAGTTCATCATACAAGAGTTGGAAAGGTCCCATCGTATGTTAGAGGACGTATTCGTAAATAGCATTATTTTGTGACCTGCCATAATTATAATAAACGATCTTAAAGAATTAAGTCATGCGCCGTCTTCGCCATACACGACGCACGTTAAAAATTCGAAAAGGTAATTGTAAAAGATTTTGAAAGAATTTCCTCAAATAACATATGTTATCTAAATGGAAAAAAAACTCTCCAAATCAATGAACAAAATATTGTTCAAATCTAATATCCACAAGAATTCAAATGATCACATTTTTGTCTATTTTGTCGACAACATTGTTCATTTCTCCTTTGGAAAATATTTTATTCATTTGGATTTTTGTTCGTGCTTTTCGAAACTGTTTTTGATATCTGGAACGAATTTTGTTTCCAATATTTGTGGGTATTTCAGGATATTTATGGATTTTTGTGAATGTTTGTGAATGTTCTTGGATGTTTGTGGAACTTTGTGAACAATTTTAGTTTTAAATGAATTAAATAATATACTTTGTTTCCACCACTTTATTAATACACAGATTTACAGAGAATTTTCTAGAAGTATTTCCTATGTAAAAATAGTTATAATCGTTTCAAATTAATTTATATACCCCCAATAATATTAATAATAAATATTATTAATATCTATTTATAATTTTTATCATTTGTCTACACTTGACATTATTATTTTTAATATTCAAAATCCTCCTGATGAAGAAAGCATCGCTTTCGAAACATGTGGATATATATGTATTTATAAAGTGGTGAATACAAAGTACATTATTTAATTCATTTATTAAAAATGACGCCACAAAGTGAATACCAATCGTTTGAAGAAATTATAATTTCACATTTTTTCTACATTTTACCGTTTTTCACCATCTAACTAATTATCACGCCGTTTCTTGGCAGGGGTAGGCAGAGAATAGACCGCCACACAGTTCTGTATTGGAACACACTCCTTGCTCCATTCACATTCAAATATCGTCCCTTACATAAGTACTCCTCCTTTATTATTAAAAAAAAACATTGTTGAGTAAGTATATATTACTTTTTAAGTATATAGCCAAATACCTACATGGTTACATTTCATTGTTCATAATATTATATTTTTACAGTAAGTTTAACAATTCTTTTGAAGTGCATTCATTCTCCAGACTTTCAGGTATCTCATCATATATTTTCAGTGTATGAAAAGATGCCTGACTCTTGACATGACCTGACTTAAGTGCTCGATTCACTTGATCGTGTCGTGTCTTCCTTGGGTGTTCCCAACTTCTTCTACAATTAAATTCAGCGTCATATATTTCCTTACACTTCTTTCTTCATTCATCCGCTTTAAATGCTCAAACCATAAACCAAAAGTGTCTCTTTCTTTATCTTACATTAGCCTTGCATTTTTTCCGGATCTCCTAATTTTTAACACGGTCATACAAAGTTTTATCAAACATACGACTCAGGGATCTCATTTGTACAGCATTCAGTCTATTGGTTATCTTTTACCATGTCATCTACAATTCAAGAACTACTTTCTTCTTGCAAAATGAAGACGCTAAATAGGTAGGTATGTTCTAGAAGTGTTAGGCCTTTTATCCCTTCTGGCTTCCTCGAGCCACGGGTAAGCTGTGAAAATGTAATTAAAAAACCTAATGATCAGGTAAAATAATTGGTGGATTTTAAGATTATGTGGAATTTGGGGAAAGGGCGATTGGGGAGATTTGGAGGCTGCGGGAGGCTGGAATGAGGCTATTAAGGCTTAGAAATAATTAACCTATCATGATGGATTTCTCGTCTGTTATTATATTTAAGTCCTATAAATAGATGGTTCCTTTAAAACGGTTTTGACTTTTTGACATTTATTTATGAATTATTAGACTTTCGACCCCTTTTACAGATTTTTAACATTTCACATTTTTTCGTGCGCAATATAAATATTCTGTATTAATACATAATATAAAAGTGCATTATGCGTAATGCACGACACAGAGAAGAGAAGAAAATGTTTTTGGATTGTAAATAGAAGGATAATAAAAAAATACTTATACAATGGCTCCTATGTGATGTTCCTAAATAATCGTTGGTACGTAAAAATATAATTCGTACGTAAAGAATAATATATTTTGCTGAATAGGTCGATGAGGTACTTTGAATATGATTGGGTGCACAGCAGTTTAATACAGTGTAAATATTTTAAATACAAAGTTAAGTCAGTTAGTTTTCTTCTGTTTTCAATGGTATGCATTTTAAGTGTATTTAGTAAGAACGCATAGTTTATATGTTGGATTGATACGCGTAGTTTGAAGTTAATAAAACGTAAAAAATTGTACTGATAATTGTTCAATATGCATATTTTTAATATGAATAATATAGTATGGGGACCACACTGCGTAGTAATGACAAATATACGATTTTTATAAATATAACCACAAATCAAAGTCTTTGATAGTTCTGATTATAAAACCTATTGTCTTCATATGAGGCGCTGGGTACTAGAGAGGCTTTAACGCCTTTTTTGTAGTTTTTAGAAAAATGCTTTTGAAGTTTTTGAGAATTTTGTTAATCCTTTCAATTAATCAATCCATTTTGATTTTGCTGATTGCCAAAACAAACTCATCGATAAAAAAAAAACTTTTTAATTTTATAACATCCAAATAATAAACTTTTCTTGGTCATTGATTTATTTAAGTAACAACATAATGCGTACTCAAAATAATATTTCAATACTATCTCAACTATTAACATTTTTTCAAACATTTCACCTCTGTTCCCATTATGGTTTAAAATGCTAAACAAATACGTTTTTTTACAATTATTAATTTCGTTTTCATTTGAAGACAATACGAAAGGAGTTTAAATTAATTAAACAGTTACTTTTTTAAACGCTAAAGACTGATTAGAATGAAGAAACTATACTTTGAAACAAAAAAATTATACTCAAATTTCAGAAAAATAAGAAAACTAACCTGATTTTTTCGGTTCATCGTTTGATGTCGGTTGTAGGGTTTCTTCCTGAATATTGCAGAGGTTCATAATCCTACCTACACGTGATTGTCGAGTATTGAAACTGATGTTTTGTTAACAAAAATCGTTCAATATTAAGACACAAGGAAGCGCACGATTTCACCAACTGTTAGTTCATACCAATCAGGCCGTTGAGTTCCTATGGCACATACCTTATTACAGATTCCGTCTATGACATAAAATTATATAAATCAGAATAATAATAAATCTTTATTCCGGTATGTGGGGAAGTTAGTGCAGTCCCACACATTCCATATAAAATATACATGCAATAGTTATAAAAATATATTCAAAAAATTTACAAAAGTTGAAAAAATAAAATTATTATAAGATAGCAGGTGAATGATACATCACACATAAAACAAAAACAAAAATAATATAAAAATACGTACAAATTTTAGAAATAAATAAATACAAAGAAATAACCCTTTAACGTGCTGCGGCATTTTAATTGTGAGGGGCCAATATGTTTCTCCAGTATGCGTCGATCCTGGAGGCTGGACTGAGGCGGGCCTCCATGATGGGGATATTCCTAGGACTTTTTATTCTTTCCCTCATTCCAGCCACCCTGGATCTTATAAGGGCTGCAAAAACGGAAACTCGCCCGTCCGTGAACATACGCTGCAGTATCTATGAGGCCTAAAATTATGCAGAAGGCGTTATTATAGTGTACACGAAGTCTTTCCATACAACTCTTTTTGTATTTTGCCCAGAGTTTGCAGGTGTACAACGGTACGCAGAAGGCAAGGAAGAGAGTCCCTTTTACAGCGGTACCACAATGGCGAAATCTTCTACTGAGCGTGTTCGATTTTACGCTGAGAGATCATCAGAGTACTGGTGATTATGTGTCGTAGGTATTTGGTTCCTTCAGTCACCTTCAGGATCACAGCATTCAGGATAGCTGCAGGAATACTAGTCGGGCCTTGTCCATATCTTATAACCAGAAGAGAAGATTTAACATGATGTTTCCCAAACTTATCGCTGAAATATTGACTGTTGAGTCTGTGCGGCGCGAAGATATTACAGCTGTCTATAAAACTTCATACAACGACCAAATTTGAATCAAATGGCGCTTAAGCCTGTCTAGTTCTCAGCGCCTCATATCTACCGTTGTTGATTATTTGTTTTATGTGATTTACAAAATAAAATTAAACTAAACTACGAGATACCTAATTTCGTTGACTTTCGAAGATTTTGTTGTCCACAGTGTAATTAAATTATATATGAGGATATGGCATGTTGTAAAAATAATATTACAAGTTCAACGGTCAAACGTCTGGAGTAGGCGGAGGCATATCTCGGTACATACTTTTTGCTATATTCACATCAATGTACTGATTCGAATGTGAATGCAAGAAGAAGCCGGGGACGCCCGAGGAAGACATGAGGCGATCAAGTGAATCAAATAGTGAGTCAGGCCATTTCAAAAGTCGGAATAATAGAAAAGATATATGGGTCGATGTATGAATGTGAATAAAGCAAGAAGTGTATGCAAATATCGTGTTGTTTGGCGGCCCGTCCTCTCTGCCTACGGCGTGATGGTTAGTTAGTTAATGCGCTGATTCATTCATACTTCTTTGTTATACCGACTCCTGGCATGCCATTGAATTTGTTGTTGAAAGTGTTTGATCTTCTTTATCACACCCCGTCTTCCTGACGTATCTCTTACTACTTATCTCATCCTCTTTACGTCGTTAGATATCCCAACGCTTCATTTTCCATTCATTTCCTCCACATATTTAACAAAATACAACTTAAATCTTTATTACTCACATGTTGCACAGTTTGATTAAAATAAACTTTGATGTTACGTTGCTCAAATTAGTTACATAGATACCGTTATGGATATTAATGTACATAACAAGAAAGTTATACGTAAATAAATCGATTTAGGTAAAGCTGTTGGAATTTAGCACAATTGTGGTAAAATATAATATATCTGGGGGTATTTCGTCCTTGAGCTGATTTTTCCACGAAAACGGCGCTATGTTAGTAATCCGATTATTTTTATTATTGTATCAAAATATAGTTTCCCACAATAGTATGTCCAATATAACTTTTTTTTTCTTTTTCAATATGAATACCGCATAAGAATCCCAACTGCTCCCAACCGTCTGGAGCCAGTGAGACTATGGGATCTCCAATTGGGATATACTGTGAGGCTGAAGATAGTGGGGAGGGGAAGGAGATGGGGAAGAATAAGATGGGGAAGTACCTGGCTATTTAGATATGGTCACCAAACACGGTTAAAGCGATTTCAAGCAACGTTTCGATTCTGAATGTTGGTCTTTCACAAGGGCGATACTGAAAGTAACTACAACTCTGGAACGTGCCGCAAACATATTACATATTATTTTAAATGAACACATTGTGAAATAACACAAATTAATCAAATAAAATTTACTTGGGCATGCCGTGATTTGAAGCCGCGACTTCTGGATTCGTAGCCGAAGATCGTAACCACTCAACCACGGATGCCGTCATATCAACACTACATTTTCAGTATATATCCAAGATAGCAACGTCTTTAAAAGCTATGTGGGTAACTCAAAGCACTACAAACAGTTGTCAGATCTCGATAATTCCATCAGTTATATAAATACATTTACACATTGCGGTTAATTACTTTTATATTAAAAAATAGATTTCTTAAAGTTTCATATTACTTAAATAATTATTAATTTTTTACCGTTTTTGAAATCAAACCCATTTTCAAACTGTTGCCACATTGAGACTTACTTATATGAATTTATTTACTCCCACCCAATTATATTTTGACGGTTTTTAAAATGATTTATTACCGGTAAAACAGAATTACTTTAAGAATAATTACGATAATTAAAAATTCTCTCACTCTGACATATTTAGAGTTTAAAGCTGTTTTCCCGAGATAAAGTGTTTTCTATGGTTAAATTCTTAAATCATTTAAGTTAGTCGTCTCAATGTAGCCTAACCACAGTTTGAAAATGGCTTTAAAAGTTGCAACAGATTTAACAAAAATTGAAAACCAAAATACTTTGCAGAACTTAGTAATATTTATTATTATTTCATTTGATGTATTTCGAAATTTATTTAAAAAAAAATCTTATTACTTGATAATGCGCAGGTAGAAATCAAATGAAAGAAATGAACCAACCGCAGGTAATGAAATTTTTTGTCGCAAAAGTGTCCGCATACTCTTCCGGAAGAATTTTCATTTTTCTTATATAAGTTCTGCGAAAAAGTCGGAATCTCACATTGCATTATAAGATGCAATTTCAGTAAGAAGCGGCGAATGTTTCCAGGGGTGAACCTTAGTTAGGGGAACTTTAGTCGGTGGTAAAGTGAATGGGTGAAGTTCCACCACACCCGACCCGCCTGACAACCCTATTTGCGTACAAGATTGCACTTATGGAGATTTGTCCAGGTCAAATATTATAGTTTTGCATAATCTGGTCGTTCAGGTTTGCACTGTTAAACTGTGTGCTGTAAAGTAGAACGGATTACTGGCTATAAAAGTTTATTGAAACTAAATTATTAAAATTAAGTTTTTAAAACTGAACGATTCCACTGCGGTATCTAAAAATATTGAAACAATATGATTTAGAAACACATAATATAGAGAATCGAGCTCGTAACCTTCCGCTTACCAAGTGAACGCTGTTCTACTGAACACCCTTTCCATGTTTTGGTTTTTGTCAACTCATGTACATACTTTAAATTTGTTTATCTAAATGATATTCCATCAGTAAGAATTAACTTCTTTAAAATTATTTCCAACGCTATAATTATCGATTTATATTTAATAAACGTCGTAGTGCACTATTTTCTATTATTTTAAATCAGAGTATCCATAAATTATTCAAACACTTATAAAAATGTACATCATCTCTTTGTTCAGCGTTGTTCTTTTAAACCGTGCGGTTAGAAGTTCACCTGATCAATGGGATATGTAATTATAATATTTATTAATTCTAGAGGCTGGTCAGTTCTTGAAAACGTAATTTAACCCATGATTAAAACAATTACAGTTCAAAACTATTTTTGTTCTTTCTTACCATATTTTTTATTAACTACTCTTAATTCTTATGTCCTCATTTAGTTTTACATATTTAGCTTCATCAACTTTCTTTATAAGACTCGTTATGAAGCTGTACGCATAGACTTCACTAAAATATTTAAAGATTTTTCGATTGTCTGTCCTCAACTTTACAAATCTCCATCCAACTTTACTGATTATTTAATTGATCTGGAATTCCAATGTTCACCTGTTAGATGTGTTATATCGCAAGTATAGTTCCACTTAATGTTGCAGATTGTAGAAATAATCTCATCAGCCCCCTTTGCTTATAACTATAAAATGATAATGCCTAGCGGCAAATAGGGGATGAGACTGATTTCACCACAGACAAAGCTTTCAACGAACTAAAAAATAATGCTATATACTTATTTACTCGAATATAGACTCGATAATTTTACAATCGTAATTTTGACATACAATATTCGAAAAAATATATGAGAACTTCGCCAATTAAAAAAAAATTGGCTTCGCCGTTTGTTGGTAAATCATTTTAATTTTATTGTGCCTTAAAATAAAACACTATAAAACCACTGAGCGAACGAAACCATATGAATTGAATCGTGTCAAAAGCATTCATGTAACCAAAACTATTATGATTTATGTTATTAGATAAATCGCTTCACATATACCTACAACATATTGTTATCATAATAAGTATAACAGAAGGGCAATAAATTTTTCTCATCAATTACATAAATATATTTATGGAAAAATAACGCACGGTTTGTTAAAAACTAATAACGGCTAAAAACTAACAAATTTTATAGGATTGGTACCTCAAAGGGTGTTGACATCTATGTAACCAGAAAAAATAAGAGAAGAATAAAATTAGGGATGAACGTTTTTAAAATAGAGAATACTACCTTCACTACACATGCCCTTAAACAATATCTTCTTTCAAAAAATAAACTGTATGTGTTTGGAAATATAACGATTTTCCTGAGCTTGTTCTGAAATTTAGTTGATTTCCCAACCTTTCGTGAAAGCGGTCTGAGAAAATCAGCAACTGACAAAAACCCCTTCGTTTCTTGCAAGATGTTACATTTCATTTCAGGTTACTTGGGTTGAAGTTTTTCAGAGGAAAAACGCGGAGGAAAACATATGGAAAATTTCTCAGGATTCAAAAAAACCTTATCAACATTTTTGTACCAAAATTCTGAAATACGAGCACGTGAAGCTTTATGTGATAGTAGTAATGATATGCTCATATGAAAACTTACGTGACTGTAGGTGCGTTTCATAAAAGTTTGAAACAAAGTACATTATTTGTGAAGTTGCAATCTCTCCGTATTTTAATTGAAACTCATAAAATTTGCAACTTTTCATTTTAGAGTGAAAAAGACGGACAGTATTGCAAAAAACAAATAAATGGCGTTTTATGTACAACTCTCGAAAACTTATATTTCGTAACAGGATCTAATTGCTTAATGTTTCTCATATTCTTGATGCATTTTATTTCAACAGTAAAACTCCAGAGTTAAAGCATGATGTCCAAATAAATTATTTACACTTGACAAAGAGACGTTAATCATTGAAATGATGTACTCTCGTATAAATTAAGTACCAGCGAATAAACAGGGTGGTTTAGAATTTATTCCGTTCCCACAAAATTAAGCTTACAAAGGATGAGAGAAACGAGAAAATGGTACAAAACTAGAACTTAAGAGGAACGGCTCTGCTGCCTATTTCATACATTACTAAAATACCAATCCAAACTGAATGCTATGTTTTTTTAATTAAAGGTTTAGTAAATATCTAGTGCGGATGTTTTTATTTTTATTTATTTTTATTTTAAATTATTAAGTATATGCCATGAAAAGAAAAAACAATTTTCATAATTTTAGAGGTAATTCAGAAAATTATTTCAAGGTTTGCTGTATTTTTGTAAAAAAATATCATATTTGCTTTGTAAATGTGATTACATAAATAAAAATATAAACACAAAAAATAAAAAATAAAACGTTTTTTCGGGTCGATGTTTTAAATTATGTTCAGCAAATTTGTATTCCAAAGTAAATTGGCCGTTTTCAGTATAATTTAAAGTCCGCCATAATGCTTATTTTAATATCTTTTTTTAAAAATTTTATGTTTATTATATTTTCAAAACAGACGGGTTAAAACTTTTTTTTTAAATCACCATTAGCCCTCAAATAATTGTTAAAAGTACCTCAAAATCGCAAAAAATCAATTCCTTTAATGGCCTATATTACATAATCCAAAAGAAAAATAAAATCATTACTTCTAATCCGTACTAGATATTTACTATCCTTTTTGATGAAAAAAGATCATTAGGTTGGGTGAGTATTTTGACCTCAAATCCAAAATAAAATTTTCTTCGAAACAGGCATTCCTCTTAAGTACAACAAAATGAAATTGTCTATACAGCGAATGGCAGCCTAAGGCAAAATAAAATTAGCATTTTTGTGAAAGAAAGGAGACTGCATTATAAAATATCGTCGTAAAATTTTTTATAAGAGAAACACTATGGCTTTTCAGATTTTCTTTACATTGTGATCGTTGCATTAAGATTTACAAAAATGCTTGTTCTATAAAGTAAAATAGTTATCTACTTAGAAGCAGAGAAATATTTATCAATAAATTAATTAAAAATTATTTTGTAATCACTACTTCATTAATGTATACGTATCAACATGTTTCGAAAGTGAGGCTTTCCTCATCTGGAATATACAGAATAATAAAAAATAATAATGTAAAGTATAGGCAAATGATGAAAATAGAACACAATAATGTAAGAATAGACGAATTATAAACATAAAAAAATTGATTAAAGTAGGTAATAATTAATTAAAAATCTTAATAAAAAATTATTATAAAACATTGAATAACAAATTTACCTTAGAAATTAAAAACTAAATTATTTTTATATTATTAATATTATTATGAAAATAAATTCAAGAGATTTTAACAAAATATTTGATTATTAAATATATTTAATTGATTATTAACACTTTTTCTAATTTCAAAAATTTCTAATTTGTCTAATTGTAAACCGGTTGTATTTGCATGTAAATTTGTTTAAACCACTATTTATATGATGGTCCTTTGGAGACGGAAGACCATCAAATATCCACCAAAAACTTTTTTTTTTTTCTCTCTTGATGAATGAACTTATTTTGCCTATTTTATCGAGTAATACGTTTCTTTTCTTTTATTCTTCCTCTTATTTTACGTACCTATTGTTATTTTCTTATTTGTATTATTATCACTTCTTTTATTCTTCCTCGTATTTTACATACCTATTGTTATTTTCTTATTTGTATTATTATCACTTCTTTTATTCTTCCTCGTATTTTACATACCTATTGTTATTTTCTTATTTGTATTATTATCACTTCTTTTATTCTTCCTCTTATTTTACGTACCTATTGTTATTTTCTTATTTGTATTATTATCACTTCTTTTATTCTTCCTCGTATTTTACATACCTATTGTTATTTTCTTATTTGTATTATTATCACTTATGACTACCTCTTGCACTATCTCTGCATACCTTCCGGAATAACGAACTATTGTTATTATTATATCAAAAGAATGATTGGTTTCCAAAATATGATTGGCAAATTCAGAATAATTATTATTACTTAAACACCTTAGGTGTTCCCTAAATCTAATATTAAATTTTCTTGAAGTATTTCCTATGTAAAAAAAGTTTCAATCGTAAATAAATATTTATCGTATTATACCGCCATTCGCATTGATTTTTAAATCAAGTTTAATCGTCGCAAAGCCATTTTATAAATATTTCGATATTGCTTAACTAATTTCTGGTAATGCAGATTCACGCCATCCTACCAAAACACCTCCAATATATGTATTAATAATTTTAACTCTTCGAGTCTATTAAGCAGATATTTCTCCCACCCCAAAAGGGACTCATAAAAGTCATGTTATCTCATTTTGTAGTAATGTGTATGATTGGAAAATAGAAAAAGGTTTAGAAATAGAAAAAAAACGCGCTTTTTATTGCCATTTAAAAGATTTAGAGCACATTTAAAAAAAATATCATTTATTATCAACAGACTCAAGGGTTTAAGGACTTCTTTGTTATGTCCATTACCATTTTGACATCAAAGAAATGAAAGAAATATGATTGACAGCGAAAGGATAGCACATGTAAATAAATGCAATAAGAGCAATGACAAAATTTTTTTTGACAAAAACATACATCAGGAATGTAATGTTATCTATAAGTCTGAATGAGGTTTCGATAAAGTCATAGAATTGAGTCTTATTATTAGACCATATACCTATATTAAGTGATGCATGAAGTGATTTTACTACTGGAGCTTCTTATTTACTCACCAACACGACGATTTTTTCTCCCTTTCGACGGCCGAGGCTTTCATGGTCGAGGGGTTAGGCTCTCGACTACGAATCCGAAGGTTGCGGGTTCAAATCCCGGTGTGTGCAAGTAATTTTTATTTAATTAATTTGTGTTGTTTTACAATTAATTCGTTTAATAATAATATATAGTATATTTGCGCACGTTCCAGAGTGGAAGATAGTCTCAGTATCGCGCTGGTGAAAGACCACCATTCTGAATTGAAACGTTGCTTGAAATGGATTTTAGCCGTGATTGGTGACCAGATCCGAATAACCGGGTATTTCCCTACCTTCCTCTTCCCCTTCTCCTTTCCTTCCCCAATACCTTCAGCCTCACAACATTCCCCAATTGGGAATGCCATAGTCTCACTGTCTCCAGATGGTTGGGAGCAGTTGGGACTCTTGTGAATTATTCATATAAAAACAAACAAAAAAACAATTTATTGACTATGGATGATCATGTTATTGCTGTCCATGCCATTTTCACATTTTAACTGGTCTTATTTATTCAGTAATTTTCCTATAGGTACTTTGCTTTTCTTCTATACTTCTTTTCAACTGATATTATTGTTTTTAAGCTTTATAATATTATGTAATGGTGGTAAACTTTATTAATGAGATGTCTCTAGAAACATTACTAATGCATGCTAAATGAATATATTACCTTCACACGATGAAAAAATGAATTTGGTTCTTATAATGCAGTTCATTATTTATTTGTCGTCATAGCAGATTTTTTTTCAAAAGCATTGATTGCGTGCATAACGTTGTACCGACCGATATTGAAGACATTAATTTTTAGGTAGTAACATACACGGTCACCCGTTATTCCATTGAAAACTGGTTATATTTTGTAGATGTTAAAACCCTTTTCGGTACATTTTTATTTTATTTTTTTACTTTATTCAGGAAAACAAACAATTCTCTACGCATTTTTGAGATATTGAATGTCAACTGTGTTACATAATTCAGTGAGGTCTCCCCTTGAAACATATTTAAAATATAAATGATTAAAAGAAAAAAATTCTTTTCATCTGGATTCTCTAAAACACTATTTACCACAAATTAAAAATATATACGTAGAATCTGATAATACGATAAAATCGAACTGTGAAAATAATACCAAGTTAAAAATAACGCACTCATTAGAAAACTATGCAAATAATATACTATACAATAATGTAAACAAAATGATAAAAGATAACAGTATAAAATAAAGAAAAACAACATGGTGAGAAAGAAAGCGAAAAAATAGAAAAAGAAATAAAATATCTTCAACATCCATAACACATAGCAGGAATAGGGACATAATACCATAAATCCAAATTTCCTTGGTCATGTGTAATGTTAACTTATGAACATTGTCCAAATCATAATATATTGTACAGGTTAAAATTATCAACAAAGGTCTTTGTTCAACCCTACACTTTCGATTATTTTATTACAATTGAATCCACCATCCTCATAATTGGATAACTTACAACTGCACGTACATTAATGACGGAATAAAACCTCCCCTATCTGGTTCTATGAGTTCTCTCACCAATAAACAACCCCTTTGATTTATGCGTATTAACATTAAACTCGCCAAAACAATAAACCCCGATATTTATGTTAACGTTTTGTCAACATCGTAAAATACAGTGATCAAAAACTTTTGAGTAATTAAATAGCGGCAACATTTTATATTTTTCTCCCTTTGATGAACGTTTTGGTTCAGCGGTGGCTTTTAGGAGCTTTTAACACTCTTAATCCGATTTACAACCGGTCCAGTCGTTAAAGTGCATGCGCATAAACTCAATCCAATTATTTTGACACAATTGCAATCAAAAGTTTATCAATCGAAATGTTTCTAACGCGTTTCGGAAATACAAGAGATTTAAAAATCCGTGGTAAGTATTTATGGCAGACTCCGTCCAGAAGTCGGCGATGCGTGGTAAAAATTGCCTAAATTATGCAAATGAAATTATACACATCTCTAATTATGTAAATATACTTAACACATAGTTCATATTTTAGGTGTTCCCCAGCAATACATTTATGTATTTTATAAAATATTTTAAATATATAAATTTGGTAAATGTGCAGCAATGTTTTATCGATATTTGAATTTCGCCAGACCTAAATCATGTTTGTATTTTTATAGGCAAAAAGGATTTATTTATAAAATTTCAACCGGACATAGTTTTATTTTTGGCTATGAAAATATCAACGTACAATAATTTATTATTTTAATGTCACTGCATGCTATGTGAACATACGTTTTTTAAACTAACGCTCGTAAAGTAAAATAATATAAAGTTTCTGATTTTTGTGTAAGCAATCTGTTTATGGGTAGATTTTTGCACAAACCAATCAGTAATGTTTCCCTATTCATTCTTTTGGATACGACTTTTTTAAAAATTAATTTTTAGTTTTTTTTTCCTGCAATCAAAAATCCGCTTTACCATAACGACAAAAATGTACGTGAATTCCAATTACTACTTACTCTGCTGTTTTATAATTCTAAGGGACTATTTAACCATCATCTCAATAAGCGCTATTGAGAGTATGTGAGACACAAATATATTTCTATCCTACACATAGCGCTTATTGATACGATGGTGAAATAGACGGTACGTATCGGTAAGTACGAATATTACATATTACATTAACGCAACATTGTTCCCATCCGCGCCGGTGCGTGAAACTCGACGAACACGAGCGGAACACCCGTTAGCAGTTGAAGTTGGCTTCATGAGAACGGGTCGTTTCGTCCACTCGTTTTTGTATAAATCGGCTCGTATCTGTCTTTCCTCCTACATTTAATCCGGTCCTCTTCAAGGCTCGCGTTAACAAATCGCTTACAATACGGCCCAAGTTAGCGTACCAAGTAGGGAACAACTTTATCAATTAATTCCATTAATATAATATTATTTGTGAAATTTACTAAAGTTAAATATATAATGTACACTATATCAAATAGTTATAGAATTTTATTCTAAATAAACTATCTATTTATCTTTCTATAGCCCCTTACTTAACCCGCCTTGTGACGTTGCTTAACCGGGATGGGAAAATGAATCGTATCGTATACTAGACCCTTGAAATTTTTTTGTAAATTGAACAATTACAATTCATTGTACTTATTCTTTCAAGATTCGTTCATTTACTTGAGTCGGTGAATATAGTATAGTTTCATTTATTATTAATTGATCAATTTCTGAGCACATGCAGTGCATGTCCTGTATATTTAAACAGTATCATATGAAAAAAATAATTACTAGCTATGCAGGTTGCATTCTGTAAGGCTGTGTAGTAGTACCGCACGTAATTGGATTAGTTGCCAATGCAATATAAATCCACCAATAAGAAAGCACTTACACGGACTTTAATACAAATTTATTGCCATTCCCTATAAATATCCAATCTCCACCGACTGCAATATCAATGTAATTGGTACGGTTTTGTAATAGAAACATGTACCCAATAAATTGATTAGGTGATATTAAACCGCAGTATAAATTAATAACAATAATGATTTTGTGAATTTTAGCAGAATAGTTGAGGATATAATACTCTGTCAACCATATAAAAAATAATAAAATATAATATTAATACAAAAAAAATATAATAATAAATAAATTTATCGTAATTTCAAATAATTTTTTTTTTCTATAAATGTCTTCTCTTGTTTTGCCAATAACCTTCTAATAAATATAGTATCAATTACAAATAGTATTTAAACAGTAACCTGAATATCATACAATGTGCAGTGTTTTCCAATATTATGTCCTGTGCGTGCAAAATCATATCCTCTCAAGCGAAAACTTTTTAATTCAATTTTTTAATCTGAAGTGACCTACCAGATAAGTATGTTTCTGTATCTGTTTGTACATAATAAGATAAACCCTAGCAAGTAGTATTTGTACAGCGCCCTTGAGGTGATTTTTCACAAAAAACGGCGCTATACAAGTCATCCAAGTATTATTATTAATATGTATACTTAAATGAATAAAAACATGTCATGTTAAACTTATTAATTTTGTTTCTTTCGTAAATCGCACGACGAATTTTTAAAGACCCCATCACGATTCATCACAGTTTGAATGTCGCTTGGCTGAATCATGATTTTAAATGTTCTAAACGGGTTTCTTTAAATGGTTTAAGAAATTCAATGCTAACTTTCGTTAAAACCCTTCCTTACCGCTGCTGTCAACTGATTTGACAAGTATCTAATTATTTCAATATCACTGTAAATATAGTAAACACATATAAACATGAATACATATTTTAAATGCTCCTCAGAAATACATTAATGTATTGGATAAAATAATTAAAATACGTATGTTTTCTTCGAACGTAACTGAAAAAATTTTGTTCGAAAAATCAGGGAAAAAATAGTTAAAATACGCATATGCCTGAGTGCGTTAATAAGTTTCGGAGTGATGCGGTAGTGAGCGAGAGGGGTATGGGGTCATACCACGATGCTCAGTCATCAATTGTAGCCGGCGATCTGCCGGCTGTAATGTAACCATCATGCGTTTTATGTGTTGCCGATGTTTTTCAGAACTTGAGCACAATATTTTACTTACATACGTAATATTAATAAAATGATTTACGTAAATCATGCCTGTAAACTGTTGTTTATTATGCAGCTTAAAATTAAAAAAAAAAATCTAAATGAGCGAACAACACCGGAGCTCGAGGGATTTCTAGCACCGTAAGGGAAGGGTTAAATCTTTGTTTTCGAAATATGACTTAACGTATGTTGTGCTCGTATCAGATGTGACACGAGATAAATACAATCCTATTGCAAGGTTTGCTATTTTCAAATTTCCTGTCTTGGATCCGATACCGCGATTATTTAAATTACATATAAATTAAATAAGGAAACATTATAAAAGCTGGATTTACGTGTCATTATCGTGGTAATGAAATTCATTTGTACATAGATTTACCCTTGATTTATACAATAATTTCGTTGAAGCCATTTTCTTTGATAGTTATAAACTATGACTTGATATGTGTAGAAAATGGCAAGCAATAAAGTTTCCACTTACCCTTACTTTCATTTGCTAGCACTTAATTCATACTACAATTACTTAATATTTATATTTACTTACACTTGCTTATTTACACAGAATTTTTTTTTTCAAATAAGACCTTAAATATTTTTTGAACGGATTATTTATAATTATGAATTTACTCTCATCTGAAAAGAATTATTTTAATTTCCTACCGGGCTAAACACATTATTATTCGGTAATTTATTTTGCTTTTATTATATAAAGGGGTTACATCACAGGGATGTGTTTGTTGAAAGTGAGATTTAAAGAAATAAAAATATTTTACTTACTGAAATGAAAAGGTTCATTTTATTTCCAATTACGATAATACACTTCTCTTTCAAGCAAAGCTTATGTAGAGAAGCGAAGTGTACATACTGCGATTACATGTTTACATAATAATATTTCATGAAAGTGATAAAGGAAAATGATGTTTGAAAAATGTTTACATGATAATGTTACATGGTTGGTGGTTTGTATAATGTAATAGCTTCAAGTTTTGAAATAGAAGTTATAATAAACATAACATAATATATGTAAGTACAATGTGGCGTAGGAAATTTATCGTATAACATAACGGTATAATTTTATAAGGGTATATGTGTGTGAATGTGTGTGTGCATTGTTTTTAGTTTGATTGATTGTAGGATTCTTTTAAACTAACACCCTTGTTTTTCTAATGCTTTCAATTGAAATTTTTCATCCCTTCGTTTGTGTAATTGTGCGAATGAGGTATTGATTTTATATATTGAGAATATATCTGAAGAAAAAACATCTGTTTTATTTTGATGTCGAAGTGACCAGTAATCAAAAAATTGCATTATTTTTCTATTCTGTTTATTTAGTTTGTCAAACCATTTCTCGTGATTTCATTAATCCCCGTTCCTGCGTTCCTGGTGGTCTTTTTCCAGAGATTTCCCTCTCGGTGATTAATCCGGAAATCTCATGTTAGTTACCCCTTTGTAGGTGTCCCCTCAAGGCAATCTGATGCCTTAGAATGTATGTTACCGGCTTCCATGAAGCTGCATCCATTATCTAACGGCTTCATGTTGTATTATTTTACATGCGCGAAACGCCTTTGCTAATATGTTCAGGTACTCGTGTAAATTAATTTTAATTTGTTGATGTAGCTGTGAACTTAAGTATGGCTATACCTAATACTAAAATAAGAAATCAATGAAAGCTTAACATATATTATCCACCAATGAAATTACTTCACAGTGCTGAGAGTGTTAATTGTGCGGGAACAGCTTTCGAGGAATTGAACAAACTTCCGTTTAAAATACAACCTTTTTTTGGTTGAAATAAAAAGAGGAAAAAATAAATAAAAACGCAAACACTAATTCACCAATTTTATCAGAGAAATGGAATAGTTATCTCTCGATGTGAAAAGTTCTCAAATAAATTCACACAATTGTGACATAATTCACGCAATGAGATCGACTTTTTAAAATTCAAACGAAATCACTCCCACCGTGTACGAGTATGTAGGTAGCGAAAGGCTTTAAAATACCGGCCGCAAGCTTGAATTACGCAAAAAAACATACCAAAATGGGTGTTTTATTTTTTTGCATTTTAGGAAGCAGCCTTACCTATATTTAGTGGTAAATCCGGTCTGATATTTCCTTTAATGTCTCATAAGTATGTAGGATAATACACGACGTAACAAATATTATAATATCGAGTGCTTTAAAAGCCTACCCGTCTGCAGCGGGTAGGTACCTACACATGTTTATAAAGTGTCGGAACCTTCATCCGGTGCCAGATTCAAACTACGAGCCGCCATGTTTTCCGGTTTGTTAGAGATTTGTGTTGGAATTCGTTCCGCTTTTTTCCCGCCTGAGCACCACTCTTGGCAGAAGATCGAAACCGCATGTGTTCTTGCATCGGAATATATATTCGGAAGCAGGGGTCGTAAACCATTTACCGTAACAATAAACAGTAAAATTTTATTTACATATATTGTGAGGCAAATCTAAGACGCGATTCTATGATCGTAAAGCATTAGCAAAAATCACCAAAGGAATGTACCCATAAAGCGTATTATTTTATATCATATCTAAATTACCAAGGGAGATGCAGAAATAAGCCAAGAACCAATTTGTTATTGAAGCAGATTATTTAATAAAATTTTTTCTTTCAAAGGTTTCTATCTACCTTGTCAAAAACCACAGTCTTATTAATTGTTTTTGTGTTTAATTCGTAGAACTCATTTTATTTTTAAATTTAATTTAAATCAAAATGAATAATGTTATTATTAAGTTCCGCAAGTATTTTTAGTTTTAATTATTGTGCACACCTGTTTCGGCCTTCAAGGCCATTCAAACTGGGGTTAATCCACACTGTGACGACTTATTAATATGATTTTATTTACTCCCACCCAATTCTAATTTGAACGGTTTTTTTTAAATAATGATTTATTATCGGTAAAACCGATTTAGTTAGAAAATAATTAAAATTCTCTATTCTGTGAAGTTTTTACATTTATAATGTTACCCGTATTTAAATGGCAATGTTTCTTAATTGATTTATGTAAATATGTTATATTGTTTTCGAAGTGTGAACATACTCAGAAGTAGTGAATAAATAATTTGCCTTACTTTATTAATTAATTTCTAATTGTTCAAGTAAATTTAATCTAAGACCCTTTGTTTCTATATACGAGGGTTTCGGCTCGTTGTTGTCAAGCGGTACGTAATTATTCGCCAAGAGAAAAAAAAAACAAAAAATACTTCCAGAATTAAATAATAACATTATTAATAATAATTTTGATTCAGATGAGGTTAAACATAACAGACTTAGTGGTGAAGACTTTTTACCATATTTTGGGGTGTAAATAAGTAGTATAATATTTTACGATAATTCAAATAACAAGCAATATCGTAGTATGGCAATTTTAGATAAAAGAGAACTTTTTTTAAAACTTGTACATTATTAGTATTAATAACACTCAATTCAATGGAAGACACTTGCAGAATTTTCCCCGAAGAGATAAACCGCCATCAGACACAAAATATTGCTTGGAATAAACTCATCCATGGATAATGACCAGAACTAATACACAGAAATAATATGACAAGTCTAAGTCCCAACCCGGAAATTGAAACTTTGGTGGGGTATGAAATTGAAAAAGGACGAATCATATGAAATTTTTTTGAGATTAGGTACCTACAGTGGCAGCTCGTGACTTTTGAGTGGTTAGAGTGCTAAGATTGAAAAATACGACGTTATTGATGTTGTTGAAGCCAAAAATAATTTATTAATTGATAAACTAAAGTTTTTAAGACAAGATTTTTGTGCATAGCGCAAAGGGTAACAATTATTTTTATAAACAATAATTATTAGCCTGAAACACTCATCCAATTTTAAAAAAAAAAACCTTCCGAGAAAAGATAAATGTCTCCGACAGGACTCGAACATACGATAAGCCGACGTAGCTCAACGGTAGAGCATCTGACCGGCAATCAGAAGGGTGCAGGTTTGAGTCCTGTCGGCGACATTTATCTTTTCTCGGAAGGTTTTTTTCAATTTGAATGAGTGTTTCAGGCTAATAATTATTGTTTATAAAAATAAAAATAATTTAGATCACTCAAAAGTCGTGAAGCGCATGTTATGTATATTATAAACTTTGGAGAGTTTATTTTAGCAAAAAAGGAATGCACATTGACTTCATCTTATGCAAGTATAGATAGTTAAACGATACGAGTCAAACCTATTAAGCTTTTCTCAAACACACATTTTATTTTAAAAGTTTGAATATATAAATATGGACGCCCCTGGAGACACTTTGCAAAAATAATTCTACAATGCAATCATGCATTGCCAATATTTGCGTATAGAATTTTCACCAAATGTCAGGGTTATGGGAATGAACGATGGGGAATGAGAATTGCGTAATGTGGAAAGAATACAGTAGATACTGAAATAGATTATATAATATCTATCAGATGTTACTAAGCTTATTCTTTATTGGCAACGTAGAGCAAATTGAACCTGCAAGATTGTTGAAATGTACCTATCAATTTTACTATTATATCCACTCCTTTTTTCAGGTCACTCAATTACTTCCTTTATGGATAGTTATCTACTTACCTATCTAATTAAAATACGTCAACTATAGACAAAACATTGTCATCAATAAATTCTGGAATCATGTATTAGCTTATTATAATGTACTAATTAAGATATTATATATGGAAAACCCTTCGGGTAACATTTGAGATCAGCTATGCGGGGTAATTGATTATTTAATTAGGGAAACAACTGTATATTTTGACAGTATCGTGCACTGCTGTATGACTGCGCTGACAGGTTGCGGTTTTTTCGATTTTAATTGCTTAATATAGAATATTTTGTTTGCTATGAAAAAGGCCGTTTTTATTATTATCTTCTGTTAATTGTTGTAAAATGAATTAAAAGTCTTTAAAAACTACAGTCTTTTGACCAAACTCAGTTAAGCTTTTATGTCACAATATTTTATGAAGGTAGACACACTTGTTCATCCTTTATGGTCTGTACGCCACTGTATTTTGTACTTGTGTAGTATGAAAGAGAAAAAAAATGTTATCATTTTAAGAAAGACAGACTGACGAAATTTTCAAAGTTCCGCACATTAATTTGATTCCTGCTACCGACGCAAAATGTTATAAATATTTTTTATGTATATAATACTTAAAAACATGTAATATATTAAGTATCCGATGAACATTCCTCTCATAATTGAATGTTTGTGCTTTAATAGGAAATTATATCCGACAACAAAGTTTTTGCTTGTTTTAAATTTTTAAAATTTGATAATAACTATTATAATTCAATTTACAATACGGTTTATTTAAAAAAAAGTTTTTGAAAAAAAAATTATTATTACGAGTGACAGTTGTTTCGATTTCTGAAGGTATTAGAAAACTATGGAGAAGCCACTTACAGACGATCTGTTTATATTATTTCTATGCAGGTACTTAAAATGAAACTCAGAATATTTTTATTACCATTGCTCTTTCTAGTACTTTTTTTATAAATGAAATGTTATATAAATTGAATAAAAATATTAAACAAAAATGAATTTCTACAAATTACCCTCGGTTAACTATTATGAAATTCGTGAAAATAGTGTTTTTTTACAATCGTTTAGTGCACACTTCAGCACCCTAGCGACATTGAGACAAGTTGGAATATTGCCAGCGCGATAGAATACATAATTATTCTATATTATGGGACAATTGATAATTTTTAAATGATTTTGGGAATACTTTCGGCGCCCCTTCAGAGATTGCGCCTATGTTTTTTGAACAATAGCAACGTATGGTAGATCCGGCGCTGCTCATGCACTTATGGCGGTATTATTGTCTAGGACGCTGTTTTAGAGATGATTTTTAGAATTTAATAATTTTAATTTGTACCATTCTAGCTTTTTTTTAATGTTTGCATATATTTATTAAACCTTTAAAAACGTGTACAATATTTTTAGACAAAATATGCATACATTGACATATATGGTTTCGTATATTTGAATACGGTGGGCAGAAAACTCCCCTTATTGGCAACCAGTTTTAGGTATCGATTTAAAATATGGGTATCTTTAAAAAAATGTTATTATTGGTAGCAAATTCGATTATATATATAGTTTTTCACAAAACGGCGTTATGTTAGCCTTCTTTTGGTTTTCCCTCCACTATTTACCCTTACCCGATTTATATTTTAAAAAGTTAAAATGGTGTTGACCCGATTCTTCTAACAGCATTGAAAAACGTGAAATTATATATCGGTATACCAAATCTGTGCTCAATCACTTAATTGCTTATCGAAATATCCTGGTTGCCAATTGGTAAAACAGTTTAGAGAAAACTGCGATAAAAGTTTTTGTACCATTTGATGAGGTTTACACGAAATTAATAATACTTAACAGTCAATTAGCCAACCCAGGGCTATGGACAGCTTCTTTTTCCCTTTCGTAAAATGGATTACTGTGGGTGACTAATGTCGATAGCTCTGAAAGAATCCCAATTCTGGGTCTGGCGGCGAAGATAATCTGGAGAACCAGATGAGATAAGAAAGAGCTAAAGGAAGGACTGCAAAGAAACACAGGAAGATGCTACGGAAATAGGCCTACCTTGTTCGTGAATATGTTTAGCACTTAAATTCACCACACTGCACACTACACTAATCCAGAATTGGCCAGTTGCTCTAATGTCGCGGCGGTGTATAAATTGTCATCCCGCGACGAGCGTAGAGTTCGAACTGTTTTCGGCCCTTTCTTGTTCCCGTGACAATAGGGATTGGATCGGGTAGGAAAGGGTGGGTAGTCAACAATTTTTGCAATTACGATACAAAAACAGTCCGATAGGGTTTTTCTTCGGTCCTTGCTTTAAACTCGTCGTACGTGTGTCGTTTTCACTACTTTTCAGCCACTCGCAAAGCTGCATTTCGGCCGCTCTCCCAGGCTTCATAAAGAGTATCCTTATAAGTTTATAACTAATTTTATTAATATCGCTTATCGGTTTATACAGGGGTATTTAGAAAAGCCTACAGTATAATAAAATTCACAGACTTTTAAAACGATTTTTCAAATTCCAATACAATAATATCGCCTTAAAGTCAGTTTTTTGAAAAAAAAAATCGGTAACATGGTTCGTTTTGAATAGAAACCAATTAGTCGAAATGGAGAAAAACACATTTGAAAACACGCCTCGTCAATTAGGAATTAATTAACAAAAACATTCTCAGGCTTGTAGAAGCATTAATTAGTGCATGCAGATTGCAGGTGTTTTGTTGGATTATTTACATGCCCTACCCTTTAAAAAAGCCAGCAGGCAAAGGACGCATACGGTTCAAAACTTGTCCGTGAAAACGGCTTAACGTGGTTGGTGGAATGACGAATAACACCGCGGCACGAGTTTTTTGCTGCAGGTTTTATTGAATCAGACTTTGTGAAGTTCGCTTCAAAGCAATCAACGCGCGGGTCATGTCATTCAAACGCGTACACTTCCAAAGTCATATGAAAGAAATACAATTTCATGAATGCAGTAGAAAAATATGGAGTTGCTTTTTTTATGTTTACAGCTTATAAAGTAAAAACAACCTTCTGCGATGGATGTGTCGTGAATTTTAATGGGGTGCTAAAATCGTGAATATTTTTAGTCACCACAAACACAATTTATAAATGGAAATTTCTCTTTTGATTTTTGCTACCATTTAGGTACGGACCGAAAAAAGTCGGCATTCTAGACGATAAAAATGGATAAAAATAATGTTTTTCTAAATGAAAACGATCAACTGGATTCATCTCAAGTCAAAAGGGTTAACAGATTACTTCAGTTAAAGTGGTGGAACCTTTGAAGCAAGTGAACTAAAATTGAAACGTAGAATCAGAATGGTTCGTTGTCATGTTTAAGGGAAGGTGGAAAGAAGTAAAATATTCATCTTTTACATCTCTTAATCCCGGTATATCTTATATCCCTCTAATGGCTGAAGGTTGCTGTGTAGACTGGCAATTGAACTCCGACCTCTTCCCATCCCCGGAGCAGGTGTTCTAAGACATAAAAATAGAGACCTCCTGGTGCACTTATCGCTCCGGGATATGAGTTCTCCCGGCTAAGGGGAAGGGGAAGGGGAAGGAAGGGAAGGGAAGTAAGGGAAGGAAGGAAGGGAAGTGGGAAGGAAGGAAGGAAGGAAGGAAGGGAAGGAAGGAAGGAAGGAAGGGAAGGGGAAGGAAGGAAGGGAAGGGGAAGGAAGGGAAGGAAGGGAAGGGAAGAAGGAAGGAAGGAAGGAAGCATGGAAGGAAGGAAGGAAGGGAAGGAAGGAAGGAAGGGGAAGGAAGGAAGGGGAAGGGAGGGAAGGGAAGGGAAGGAAGGGAAGGGAAGCGGAAGGGAAGGGGAAGGGGAAGGAAGGGGAAGGGAAGGGGAAGGGGAAGGGAAGGGAAGGGGGGAAGGAAGGGGAAGGGGAGGGGAAGGGGAAGGGGAAGGGGAAATACTTTTTTTTTTTATGAATACCGCACAAGAGTCCCAACTGATCCAACCCGTTTGGAGTCAGTGAGACTATGGCATCCCCAATTGGGGAATGTTGTGAGCCTGTAGGTATTGGGGAGGGGAAGGAGAAGAGAGAGGAAGGTGGAGAAATACCTGGCTATTCAGATCTGGTTACCAAACATGGCTAAAAGCCATTTCAAGCAACGTTTCAATTCTTAATTCTGGTCTTTTATCAGGGCGATACTGAGAGAATCTTCCACTCTGGAGCGTGCGCAAATATCCCATATATTATTTTTAAATGAATTAATTGTGAAGCAACACAAATTAATCAAATAAAATTTATCGTCAAATGGTGTCAGCTGTTCAATCTTTGCACCTACATGTAGTTAGGATCAACTTTAATCACTATTATAACTTCTTGCCTAAGTAGAAGGTAGATCTAAATTATGATTGACGTATTTTAAAAATCATTTAAAAAAAAAAAAATTTTTTCGAGGAACAACGATATGTGGGATTCATTTCCGCCTCCTAATTCCCTTCTTTGAAAATCTAAATGAGATGGATCAAATTTAAGTGGGGTAATCACTGCTTGACAACATTCAGCATGAAATTCAAAAAGGCAAACTAACGTTGCGTATAAATGCGGTAGGGCTGGTACTTCACGTAGTCGGTTAGGAATAATTTAATCCCACTTTAACCACAGGATTATAAGTAAATGGTTCATAGAACACATTCATACTATGCCCGCACTTTGGTAAACGTTTTCCTCGATTGATAAGCTCATGCCAGTTCTGGAAATGATGAAAAGATACAAGGAAAAAGTAACTTGAAGATGACATTATTTATGACAGTGCTGCAAATGCTGAATATAAATGTGTTAACTAAATAATAATAATAATAATAATAATAATAATAATAATAATAATAATAATAATAATAATAATAATAATAATAATAATAATAATAATAATAATAATAATAATAATAATAATAATAATAATAATAATAATAATAATAATAATAATAATAATAATAATAATAATAATAATAATAACAATAATAATAATAATAATAATAATAATAATAATAATAATAATAATAATAATAATAATTTCAATATATAATAATAATAATAATAATAATAATAATAATAATAATAATAATAATAATAATAATCTAATAATAGAATATGTTATGTATATATTTCATATATTTCAATAAGGAATTTTCATCAGGTAATGGGATTAACTCGGTTCTCTACGTCGAATCAATCACAAGCCACCGAGTCACAGTATCAAGTTCCCGAAGGAACCCGAAGTCACGTTCGGAACTTCGTTTATAAAGAAGGCAGACTTTGGCCGAAGCAAAGGCAGTCGAGGAAGTCGAGGCCACTGCCTCCTATGAAGCAAGCAGGCCGCTTGTCTCCCCAACTCGAGACACTGTGGGAATAAATACCTACTAACGCAGGAATCGCCGAACCCAAACGCTAATGGTTCGAGTGCAGTCGAGTGCTTTCCGCCTCCTGCCCTCCGACGTTTTGGAACCATCAATGCGCCTACCTACCGCCATAGGAGTCACTGTCAGACAGCAGTCGAGCGCCTCTGGCCCCCTTCTGTCCCTTCTCTTGAACCGTCTGGAAATAGTCGTCAAACGGAAGGTGAGCCGCGTGTCTGCCCGATAACGACAGCAAAAAATAATAATAATTCAATGATTTGTATAGCGCCGTTTCAGTGAAAAATCACCACAAGGGCGCTATGCAAATGTTTCTTGGTGGGGTTTATCTTAGTATATGCAAACAGATACAGAAACATGCTTACCTTGCAGGCACTCCAGATTAACACCTAATATTACAATTCTTTAGCTTGTGAATATATTGTTTTGCAACGACAGGACACAATATTAGAAAACACTGCACATTGCACAATATTGCAGTTATCATTTAAATCTTATTTGTCATTGATGTTATATTTATTAGAAGGTTATTGGGAAAATAAGAGTTGGTATTCATTTCAAATATTATTGTTTTTTTTTATTCAAATTTAAGACTGAAGAACAAATTTTTAAAATGACTGAAAAAAGCTAAAAAATTCTACCCCGGCTTAACTGAAATTTTCGATAACAATTATTAACATTTACAAATATTTATAGTTATTGAAAATATTGGGGATTATGAAAAGCTTAAAATTTTTCTGTAATGACTTTAGGTAGATAGTAACCGGCTAGCTACGCTATGTAATATGCAACTGTACCATTCATGGATATGACTTTCCGAAGAGCTGAGGTTTAAGCTTCGCTCTGAATTCTGTTCAGTCTTTAATCAATTTTAAATCGTATGGCAGTTTATTCCAGGCTTTAGGTCCTGACACGCCGATAGCACAATCTCCAGACTTAATAATAATAATAATCGAACCATTTCTATATCGCCGCTTTTGTGAAAAATCACCTCAGGGGCGGTGTACAAATATTACTTCCTGTTCTTATATTATGTCTATTCTACGAATTTATTATTATTATTTTATTTTTTTTACATTTATTTTCTCTTTTTGGACAGGCTATAATTAAACATTATTTATAGACCATATAAAGAAATGCAGTTAAATTATCAAAACTAAATTTAATGTTAAAGTGAAAAAAAAAGAAGCTAATTGTATTTATTTCTTACGATATATTGCAACATTGATTGTTTCCATTATATTCAAGAATGTATTTAAGCTAAGACAAAGAATTATTATCCATATTTTTTAGGATTAATAACACAGAATTCTTTTAAAAGGGTGGAGCAGCGGGGGAGGATGGTGGCAGGGGGGGGGGGGATTGATCCATAGGGCCCTCAAAATCTTCTTTGTCTTGGTGACGCCCCTGAGTGGCGTGAGGGGACGGTTGGTGTTGGTCTGCACATACGCCAGGTGGCGCTTGTCCGCCGGCTTCAAGATCCGGAAGGAGCACTTCAGAGTGTCGTCCACTGACATCATTGCTCCTGCATTATCGAATTCGAGAAATGGGTGACCAGTTGCTTCTTGGCAAAGAACTCATACCCGTCCTCTACCACCTGATGCACCCGGCAGATCAGGTCAAAGTCGTGCTTGTTGAGGAATTTGGCCAATATCTCAATGACGAAGGTAAAGGCTCGTTCTCGCCCCAGCTGGCGGTGTCCTTGTTGGGGTCGGACCACAGCAGGTCGCAGAGCAGCCCACTTCCCGGTTGTATACAATATTTTTTATAACCACCGTAGCCCGAATAGCCGTTTCTTTTCACTTTTGGCACTTCACTAGTACATGTGGTAAGGACCTTCGACCGACCGCCAGATGTGACCGATATCCGATGCGTTAATTCGGAAGAACGAAGCAGATTTCAACTCAAAATATTTGAAATATTTGTGTTTTTATTATAAACTTGATTTAACCTCGAAACGACAGCACCAAAATTATGTAATTTTTATAAATGTAACCTAAAAATTTTTGCGGTTATTTTATGCTATTTTTACATCGGGAAAATTAAGAACTTCCCAATATTTACAAGATAAACCAGGAGCGGTTAATAATGCGGTTCCTTCAACCTTCCGATAGCTGATGACGTCGCTAATCTAAGAGTTGACTGTCGTCAATTGGAATTTTCAGAAATGCACAGTTCCGATAGTTAAGTCGGAGCCATCCTATTAATTGGTGTAAATACTACCCAGCAAAGCTTGAATTAGATTATTTCAGAACTTTTGAGGTAGTGAAAATTTTTGTGGATGCTCTGAAATATAGGAGTATTTAGATACGCCGTAATAAGTCTTGCCCCACCGTTGAAAACGGATTGTAATTTGTCAATTGAATAGTTGGAGAGACTTGCATGTATTCGGTTGCAGTAGTCCAGACGTGAAATTAATTAGCAATTTACTCGCCTCTGTTGCAAAGTTTGTCCACACTTTTTTTAATTTGCCTTAATTGGAAGAACCCTGTGCTTACAGTTCTGTTCACTTGAGTTTTAAGGGAAAAAATCAGCGTCCATGTCGAAACAAAGTAGTTTGATACGTCTCTTTGGAGTAATGTCACTTCCTGAAATACTTATTGGGGACAAACTGATGCTATGCAGAAGTCTGCCTCTGGCAGTTCAGAGAAAACCGATTCAGCTTCAATCTATTTGAGGAAATCCAGCGAGTAATTGCTTCTAGACACTAAGTTATACGAGTTTTTAGAATGTCTATTTCTTCGGACAAGCAGTAAAAGTAAACTTGCTGGTCACCAGCATAGCATTGGGATTGAAGACCAAATGATTCGATTATTTTAGCGACATCATTTGTGAAGAGGATAAAGAGTAGTGGGCCCACGAACGACGGGGGCACTCCAGATAAAAGGTTTGAATCCTCACCTCAACGGCTTGTAATGATTCTGTAAATACGATGTCAGCCAATCGTGTAATAAGAAAAACGTGGTCAATCGTGTTAAAAGCGGCACTCATGTCTAAGATTGAAACAAGTGTCATCTTGCCGACTCAATGGCGATAAAACGCGTAGTAATTCAGTTTCCTTTGGGTGAAACCTTCTGTACACAGATTGGTATTTAGTCAAGAGTTTATTTGAATTTAAGTGACATACTACCTATGAAGCACTAATGATTTCTAAGATTTTAGATATAAATGGAAGATTTGAAACAGGTGGGTAATTTGTACGATTTTCAGCGTATAATTGCAGTATTTTTGATAACGGAGTTAATACAGCTGATTTAAGGTTTTGGAAAATCACCCACTCTAAGTGACTTATTAAAAAAATGAACTAAAAAGGGAGTTATTTCGTTGCAACACCTCAGTAGCCACGTTGGAATAGAATCGTGTACACATTCCTTTTTCGGTGAAGTTAGTATTAACTTATTTACTTCTTCGAGGGATGTAGATTTAAAAGCAGAAATGGTTCCATCATCATTTTTTTGTAAACGATGGTGGAGCGAAGGTTGTTAGGGAGCGTATAGACTAATTTTTTTCAATAAAAAATTAGAGAAGATTTCCGGAGCAATATCTTTTGTATTTTGTGTACGAACATCGGCATCGAGTTCCGAAGACGACATGGGTTTTTACGTTCTTAGTCGATCGTATTTATCCAATATTCAGACTTTTTTCTGGGAATTAGGATTGTGTACTTTTTTTTAGCCTGTATCCAATCATCCCGTGAAGTTCCCTCAGTCTGATCCATGAGAGTCCCTTCTGAATTCGACATTCTTCGTCAAATTAGTTGTAAGATTTTCGCCGAGTTTTTGTAGAAGTTCGAGCATATTTATTTAAAATGTTTGATAGCACGGTATTTTAATTTTCTGTCAGTTCGGTTGGTAACTGAATTTTCAAAAGGATTTTTTTGCAAAGCGGAGAGGCTTTAAGTTCTGTCAGGAAGTCGTCAAAGTTAAAACTATGCCATGCCCTTGATGTGATAGTTAGGCAGGAAATTTTCCATGGGTTAAAATTGACATCAGGGCGAATTAGTCGATGATTTGATAGTGACACTGACCACTACCAGGGATGGGCCATTCGTCTTCGGGACAAAAATATCCATTTTCTTCTGAATTCGATATACGAGTATACTAACTATTTAATTTACTTTAACATATGAATGTATTGCTGAGGTACACCCAAAACAAAGACCGTTTTTAAAAGAAGAGATATTAAAATAATTAGATATATGTCAATTTAGTTGATGGCGTCAGCAGGGAAGGGTTAAAATATTTTTTTCCCTTTTAATCTCGGGTCCGGGATAGTTGAATATCATTTCTACCCCTTATGTCCCAACGGACCTTTGTCACAGAGAATATTAGCATGAAAATAGTGCTAAGGATCGTACATACCTCCTACATACATATTTCTGTACATTGAAAATGAGGCCGACGTAAAATCACGAGTTTGTCCATTTACTAGCAACTTTTATGAAACCATGGACCCTTTCATAGAATTTTCATTCCCTTTTATTGTATGTATCAAGGCAACAAACTCACCTTACAAATATAACTTTTAAGATTTATGAAAGCAATCTGTCAAAATGCTTTTGATGCCTTTGAAAAGGTAAATATTTCAAACTAGTTTGATCCGTAAAGGGCTTTCATATTGCTGGAGGTGTTAAGTAATTTTCTAAAAATGACAAAGACGAAAGATATTGTCACAAGCTAGTGAAATATGAAAGGGAAGCATTAATCACGCGCCAGACCTTCAGGTATAAATTTTGAACTGAAATCTTTATCAAAATTGTTTTTCTTCAGGTAGAGCGGCATAAATTATAAATTCAGACGTCAGATGGCGGCGGTTTCATTATTATTGGAATTTCCATCCCGGAAGCGCTTTGCGAAAATATTGACCTGAGAAATTCAATCGGCTAATAGAATTAACTCGGATGGTTTGGGTCCAGGGAAGTCTCACTCTTCTGTTTGTTTATGTAAGTCAAATCTTGGATTTGCAATAAATCTCTTTTCTGCCATTAGGTACCATGTTTTGAAAGATAAACCGAAAATTGGTGAATGTTTTAAAATGAATTAAAGTTTAATTTTTTATACGACCTATGGAACATTGAAATAAACATTAATCTGTTAAAAAAACATGCTTTTCATTAATTCTATTTAATTTTGTTTTGTAGAAAATATAGAAGTAATTAAAAAAACAGGATTTAATTTCATTTACAAATGATTGACATTACTGAAAAGTATTTTTTTTGTGGTTTATCTAAATCGATAACCAAACGATCTATCACTCTTCTGGTAAAAAGTTTTCCCATTGGAGAAAGCCAGTGTTCCGATATCTCTAAGCTTTTAGCTGCTTTTTAGAACTGATAAAAATACTTATGTTTGGAATGATTCTGGAAAAACGTACATATATTATGTACATTCACAATATATTAAATATTTAATGAAAAAAACTTTTAGACGGGATAGTTGAAATATTTGATAAATAGTCAAAAACTAGAACATGTAGCCAAAAAAACGAAAAAGTTAGATTGCTTTAATAATAATAAACCCTGGAAACTAAAAAGATATACATAAAAAAAATTTTTTAGAAATGTTTTTTTTAAAATGGCGTAAAACATAATTTTCGATTTTTTTTTTAATAATTGGTCTACATACTTGATCCAGTGACTTTCCAACTTTTTCAACCCGTTAGAAAAAAAACTCCCGTTAATATCATGCGAACAGTGTTAACGATCCCTGTAACTCTACTCGTGCACAATCCTCGCCATTGTGTATCGATTAATAAGGGTTCAAGAATTATGAACATAACCTTATTTAGTAATTATAGCTCTTGTATGCACCAAAATATCGATAAAATATGGCAGCAATAGAACTTGCCAAGAAACGAGCACACAAACTATCTACCATTTCCGCCGCAGAGACAACAATACAATCAGGTGTATATCATCAGGATATTCATCCGGTCACGCACACCAGGAAGGACATCCGTATCCCCGCCGATTCATTCTAGTTGGGACATGGAAGCGATCAGTCACAGTAGCGGTTAAGTAGTCCGACTTCGGGCCCGACGCTTGGCGTGGCCCGGTGCCAGTCCAATACCCGTATCGGGCATGAGTCTCATATGTGCAACTGAATTCCATTGCACCACGTACATCTTTAACCACGTGTTAAGATGTACTGAGAGAAGCCAGCCTCTAAGAATGCCACATCATCATCGACAAAGTTTGCCACCCTGGGGGGTGTCACGGAGAAGAACGTTCCAAGCCACACGTAAGCTCGTCGTACCTTCGAATTAATATAATAGTTACAAAGCCAATTAGCATCTAGATTAGATTACCAATTAACTTCCTTACTTGCACTTTGTATATTTCGCTATCTTTATTGAATATACTTACCTGTAACCGTAAACCTCTTTGATTCCAAATGCATTTGTAATCCCTCATGCTGTCTGATTAATTACCTCACACTACTTGAGAAGTCTCTGATATCGCTAACCATTTTGTATAATTATCTAGACGTGGATTTGGGAGAAAGGCCGCTGTAAGAGACAGGTAAGCCTCCAGAGATAAGTATGTAAACCTGGAAATTGGACTTATCACCACGACTAGGAGAGATAATCAGGTCTTGCGAGGTTATGTGCGCGATATGGGAAAAATCCTCCTCTATTTTTTCGTATGTAAAAATTGGTTGAAAATTTCTCCCAATCTTTAAGTTTTGGGATTGAAAAAAAGTCGCCAGGGTCCAGGTTCAAATCAATTGATCTTCATGCTCGACCTTTTGTTCTCATTCATGTCTAAGGCGTCAACTACCTAGTGCTATTATTACTCCTGCAACTATTTTATTTTTTATGAATTACTTACCTACTTTAATCAATTTTTGTTTGTTTATAATTTGTCTGTTCTTACAGTTTGTTCTGTGTTCTAATTTTTATCATTTTTTTGTACTTGATATTATATTTTAGTATTCGTATACTCCTGATGATGAAAGCATCGCTTTCGAAACATATAGATATTTATGTATATATTTATAAAGTGATAAACACAAAATAATTTTTTTAATTAATTTATTAATAATTATTCTGTTTAAAACACAATATAATAAATAAATACCTACATGTTTCGAAACCAATGGTCCCATCATCAGGATACAAAGTAAACTGAAAAATAATTAAATTATCATATAAAAATATAAACATAGACAAAAAATAACAATAGGTTATGAGAGAGGGTAAATATTTAACTGTACGTAAAAAAATATATAAAATAAATAAATTTATCTGTCATATTTGCAGCATTTTTATGTTATAAAAAATAAATTAAAACAAAATTAGGGAACAACCATGGCATCAGAATAATTTATTTTTTCTAAATAGGTATATGTTTTGATGGGAAAAAAAAATTTTAACTGTTTAAAAATAAAAGGTTATTTAATATAATTTAAATGACTATTAATTCTTTTTCCAATTTCAAAAATTACAAATCGATCTATTTCGCAATAATTGTAAGTGTTCATTTTTGTTTAGAATTTTGTCTACGCTAATATCATTATTTTTTTAGTATACTTTATGTCCTGATGAGGGAAGAAACATGTATATATTTATTTATTAGATATTGGTTTAAATAAAATAATTCTTAATCATCTAATAAGGTTTTTATTCGTGGATGTGGGAAGATGGAAGTGGATAAGAAATTTACCTAGAATCGTACCTGACTGAAATATTGTCAGAACTTCGATTGCATTTTCTAACCATGAAAACATATTTATTTTATTTGTGGTGCCACTTTATTTAATTTTACCAAACTTTTCAAATCGCTCTCGTATTATGTTCCCGATAGAATCCCGCCAAATTTACCCTATTTGACATTGTCGCCTTATTTTGTATTGTCGCAGTCTGTTACGTAATTACGTTACGTTTGTAAATGATTTCAGATATAATTAAGCTTTGATGTAGCCTGCATCAAAGCTAAACACGGTCGTTGGAAAATAAAGTTACCGTAATATCTTGTGTGTTTTATAATATCCCGACAAAGTGTTTTTTTCTTACTAAAACCTTATAAAAAATATTATTCTTATGTGTTTGCATTTGCAGGTGCCTTCTTCTTACGTATTGGTAATGAATTTTTTGAGCAGAATGTTGACCCATATCTTGGGAAATTTCATCTGCCAGATTGACTTCGCTACAGAAATCAGACCAGCGCACATCTGTTAGCCCCTCCGCTCTACAGCTACAGTCTACGTGCCCCCGAGATGTGCCACTGCGGTAGCGTGTCCCACAAATAGTAATATATTGTAGCCTTGAGGGATGCCGCTGAGATTTTATTTATCAAAAACAGAGTGTTTTCAGAGTTTTTTTCATTACTTATGACTCTTATGAGCATGAACGTTCACGATGAAATTTTATTTTTCCCAAAAACTTTCTATATTTCGTTCAATATGGACGGCAAACAAAACAAGTTTCAGACAGTTACAAAATTTCCTTCACGCTAGATCATATTTTATTGCCTTCAGTATGTAAATGCTGAAAAACATTGAATTTTAAAATTTTCTCAATAAAACGGTTTGTTGTCAATTATTACATTAGAGAGGATTTATGTTATCAAATATCATACTGAAGTGGAACACTATGGGGTTTAAGCGTGCACATCATCTCAAAGTTCAATAACTTAAAAGCAATGTTTTTTTTTCTTTTGTAATGCGGATTACAAATTTTTGGTTACGTTTATTTACAAAAACGCAACGAAAAATTATTAAACATAATTTTCTCCACTTTAAAAAATCATATTTGTATTTTAAATATTTTGTAAAAAATACAATAGAACGGTAAAAAAAGTAGTATTTCTCATTTGATTTTAATAAATGCTCTAAGCCTATGTAAATTTATAAAATATTTAACAAATATTTTTCTTTAATCATTGAAGAAGATAATATTAACACATCCCAAATGAACCACGAAACCGAAAAAACAACAGAAATTATAATGATTTCAGTCGCATCTGGGACTCGAACCCAGGACCTCTAACCTATCCGGGGTAACCGTTTAACCAACCTAGCTAATGAGACCAGTTCAATTTACGCCATTTACACCGATATCATACTTCATGTTCAAGATTTGTTAATATTATCATCCATTTTTATAAATCCCATATTATTGGCTGCTATCCTTATAATGATTGCAAAGTTTCATCCAGAACTCAATTGTAATCTGGATAGAGTCTCGGATATACCTACCCGATTTTTATTTATATGAGACATCTATTGACTTATTTTACAATTCTGGAAAGAAATGTTCAATTTATTTTTTATAACTTATTGAAGTTTGTAAACCTCATTGTAATATTTTAATCATTGAAGAAGATAATATTAACACATTACAAATGAACCACGAAACCGAAAAAACAACAGAAATTAAAAAGATTTCACTCGCATCTGGGACTCGAACCCAGGACCTCTACCTATCCGGGGTAACCGCTTAACAACCAACAGCTAATTGAAATGCTTTTTTAATTTCTGTTGTTTTTTCCGACCATTTGGGATGTTAGCGCAGCGCTCTTCTTCAATGACCGTAATAGTTTACAAACTTTCAATATAAAAATTAAATATTTTCTATTTAAAAACATTATGTTTATCGTATTGCGTAATAATACTATCATTATTTTGAATTAATAAATAATTACTCTCCGACGTTCCTCTTCCGGTTAAGAAATATAAAAAACCTTAATATCTCACCAACTGGAAGTTTCGGCAAGAACGAATGGTTCAGTGAAAGTTTATAATTGTCATAAATCTGATGAATTTATTTGTCAAATTAATTTTATTTGGTTATATGCCCTACTGAAAAAAATGCTTACATATATGAAAACAATATACTTATCCAATTAAATAAAAATAATTTTCAATTTGGACTTGGAATAAAGTTTCACTTAAATTGTCGTAATAAATCAGCCCTTCACGACTTTGACGTGTCGTTATAAATTAACGGAATAATCTACAAAATATAATTACAACGTAAAAAAGTCGAGAGATCTAGAATTTAGAAACAATGATCATTTTTACCCTTCCACATATTTAAAGAAAGTGTCATTTTGGGATAAAATGTACCTTTTCGTATCGTAGCACGGAGTTCTAACTACTTGTAACCAATGGATCTATTGTATCCATAATTTTGGGGAAAGTAGAGAGCACCTTATTTAGATCTGGTTACTAAACAAAGTATTCTACTAAACAAAAACAAAAAAAACATTTATTTGTAATCGCTCAATGGCTGAGTTGGTGGCGTGTCGGATTCCTACCCAGGCGTCATGTATTCAATTCATTGACTGGCTAAGTTCTTCATCACGACATAATCAATATGTTCTGCTTAGTGTGATGGTGGTAGGAGATTTTAAAACATTGTTAGATTATTCGTAACTCGGGAGTATTTGTCTTCTTTTAAAAAAAAAAGTTGTGAACAAACCATATAAATATAATGCTTTCTTATTTGCCAATTATCGTATTTTTAATCCGCGATACCTGGGCCCAGGGCACAAATATTACTGTTCTGCAATGGAGGTCGTCAAAATGTTCACTTCTACTACAGTCAATAATTATGGACGGTTATAATTAATATTAGGAATTAGTCATTTTGCTCTCCCCTGCTTTGTGTACTGTTTTTTACTTGTTACTCTTATTTATATCGATTACATACTGAATACTCTTCATCAACTCTGAACGGGTATTTCAATCGTATCCGTTGAGTTTCACTCACGTACACCAGAGCACAGGGGATCATCGCTGCTAGCTCCTACGAGCAGGCTCCATTGACATATTGGTAGAATAGACTCAGTATGCCTACATTGTACATGTACATTAGATATGACAATCGTTCTGTTAACAACGGATTGTCAATCAGACTGATATGAGTCATTTGTGCGGGAAACACCGATCTTCCATAATCCCTAAAAAGGTCCCCAAGGTCTGTCTACCTACGGCTAATGAACAAACGCCTGGCTTAAAATTTCGGAAATTTTGCAGTCGTGAGAAGAAGCGAGCAAGCAAGGAGATTAACTCGGTCCACAACGCCGAACGAATTACAAGCCACTGAGTCACAGTTTCAAGTTCCCGAAGGAACCCGACGGCAAGTTTGTATATAATTAAAAAGGCGAAATTTAGCCGAAGCAAAAGCAGTCGAGGTAGTCGAGGCCTCCGCTTCCTATGAAGCAAACCGGCCACTTGCCTCCCCAGCTCGAGACGCTGCGGGAAGAAATTCCTACCGACTCGAAAGGATCCGCCGAACCCAAACGTCCACCGTTAGAGTGCAGTCGAATGCGCTTCGCCTCCTGCCCTCCGACGCCGTGGTCCCATCAATGCCCATAAATGTGTTTTACATTGTGAATTAATAAAAAACTCGACACTCAACTAAGTTACATATTTTCTACTGAACTCCAATGACCCCATCGTGTCAAGACTTTTAATTACTTATTACCAATACTTATATATCTCACTGATTAATCTTACTTACTACTGTTACTTATTACCATTCCTAATATCTCTAGCTTATTAGCTCATACTCATTGCGTTACTTATGGTAATTATATCTTAATACATTACTTATTCCTCTTAAGCTTGTGCTTTTCTTAACCCAACACCGCAGAAGCTAATCCCAATTACAGCATGCAATAAATCCATTATGATGTTTAGCCTGCACGCTCGCACACAGAGCGAATCTTACGCTGTTGTTTGTCGGGCCAAAACACCCGCCAAGACTAACCGTGGTGTTGTGGGTACTGGGTATAGAGACTGCGCTGCGCTTCCAATAATGTTAGCCTAACCGGCGATGCATTAGCGCCGTAATGACAGTACTTACTGTTCATTTCGCCACCCAGATAGCGCACTTCGAATAACCCCTAAACCGATAACTGCCCCGGATTCAGAGGTCGCTGACTGGGCACGATATACACATGTATAATGGGATACATATGCACGAGGAGAGGAGGCAAACTCACGATATTTTAAGCATAGAGGATGTTTTCGAATTGCCACGATGGTGCGTTATTATATCTGCAGTGTCTAAGATATGTTTGTTGATTTCCTATATTTTTTTTAGGTATTGCCAGTGGCGTGCACAGAGTTTTTAATCAGGGTAGGGAGTAGGAATAACAGCGAATTAAATCATACAAAAAAAAACTTAGGCTTCATTTATGCATATAACAAGCTAACTGGATATATAATTTTTTTTCCACCCCACGAGAAAGAAAACCAACATAGTATGAAAATTTATTTATCAGTAAAATTGTACTAATTAATAGAGGTTTGCTACATTTTTGATTTGTACGGAAATGCAGGGCTTTTCACTAAAACAAACGAGTCTTCCCTTGAG